>JBAJNP010008120.1:0-20945 GCA_036877545.1 Yasuhikotakia modesta | reverse complement strand
CTCAAACCGAGCATAGAAGTCGTTCAGCGCATTTGGAAGGGAGGCATCACTGTCACAGGCTGGTGGAGTTGGCCTGTAGTTGGTGATGGTCTGGATGCCCTGCAACATGCGCCGCGTGTCTCTGCTGGCCGTGAAATGGCGGTGGATTTTCTGAGCGTGTACGCTTTGCCTCTTTAATAGCCCGGGACAGTTTGCCCCTTGCAGTTCTCAGGGCTGTATTCAGTTCTCAGGGATGTAGTCCATTTTATTGTCCAGGGAGCAAACATTGGAGAGTATGATGGACGGGAGTGCCGGCCGGCTAGGGTGGCTACTTTAAGGAATCTAAAATATAAAACTTATTAACAAAGTTTTTTGCTACGTACATAATTCCACATGTGTTCAATAAAGTTTTGATGCCTTCAGTCAGAATCTACAATGTAAACGGTCATGAAAATAAAGAAAACTCATTGAATGAGAAGGTGTGTCCAAACTTTTGGCCTGTACTGTATGTCTCAGGAGAAGAGATGTTGTTTTGAAGGGGGGAGGTTAATGTTTTTGATTAAAGGTTACAAGGGAAAATTAATTTAAAAATGTATGTGCAGGAATAAATAATTTATTATAAACACTGCAATATTCCATTAAAACAACAATAGTATGAAATTTTTATTTTATGGGGACTTTAAACCTGAATCTGTCACAGTACGACATAAGAGGGTCTGTAAGCCGATGTTTGACATTTGGACAACGTAAGCAAAGGTTAGGGGTCTTGCAAGAAGGATAAGCAGGGTGTCATTTTCTTTCTGAGTTATGGCCTTTTAGCCAAAGGTAGCACTGGTACTTTTTGGCACACAGGAATGTCTTGGCCAAATGCATTTTATATCTTATATCTATATTAATTATTTTATTTATCTTGTTTAATGTTCCTTCATTACTGCAAAGGCATGTAATTTCTTTTAATGACAGGTTCTAACAAATTTGCAGGGAATTTTGGAAACTGATAAAAGTTACACTAAGAAGTTTAATCATTGCTTTAAAAATAAACATGACTTGAGATTACAGTAAGTAGCTCCATAGGGAATTACTGTTCTTACTTGCACTGAACATCCACACTGGGATTTCCTATATGGCCATAAGCCAGAAAAGCAACCTTTAAACCTTTTTCTATAAAACATAACATTTGTCTGGCAACAAACACTTCAAAAACAAAATCACAGTTCCTCTTGCCTTTCATATAGCTCAAGACAGGTGATGTGGAGGACATCAGCACAAACATAAAATGTGCTCTCCCATAAGGCCATTAGACCATGAAAGGACTTTTACACCATGTTATACAAAATTGGCAATTGAATAAAATGTTTAAATACATTAAATATCTTTTCCTCTTGAACTCTATAAAGCACAAGACAGGCCTTCCCATCAGCACATACTTCAGTGCAGTGAAGTTACGCTGGCTGATGGATAATGTGGATGAGGTGCATGAAGCTGTACTTTCCCATAGGGCCATGTTTGGAACAGTTGACTCCTGGCTTATTTGGGTAAGTCCACATAGGTTGCTGCTACGATGGTTAATGTATGTTAATCTATAGTGATTATGCTTGAGGTTTAAAGGGGCAGCTAGGTTTCCAGATTGCATAAATTGCATAAAAAGATGCATGGATGCCAGGTTTAGGTGCAGATGCATGTGTAAAAGTGTTTCCATTCTATGAACCTTTATCTCCAGTAAATTTTATGTACATTTCCTTTTATACAGGCATGGTCTATGCAGAAAAATCTGTGCACAGACATGCAGGTCTACTTATGATGAAACGTATGCCATGCTTATAGTACACTTCAGGCTTTCTATACTGCAATGCATGTTTTCCTTGTGTCAGAGTGGGCTTCCTGCGACTGCTTTAGGTTTCTTCACAGTCCAAAGTTGTGGATTAGGTGAAGTTAGGATAAGTTGCCCATAGTTATGTGTGAGAAAGTGTTAGTGTAATAAAATGAAAATAACTTTGATGGTTTTTGCTATTAACATGGCCATAGAAGTTGCTACTGCGTTAAAAAGGAAAAAGGATTTATACCTGTTCTGGTAGGTTTAGCATGATCATGTAATCTGCTTTCTTGTTAAAATAATTTAGAGCCTGACAGGGGGAAAAAAAGGAGGTGTCCACTGCACAGATGTGACCAATGCCAGTCGGACCATGCTCTTCAATATTCACACAATGGACTGGGATCCTGAGCTCTGCATGTAAATACACATGGATTCAGGCACCATTTTTTTTACTCTGTCTGGTGTAATACCAATGATAGGACTGTCAATGAACATGGGAAATTAATTGAGTAGTTGGTTACATTTCTACTTGATGTCAAATAGATAAAAAATAAGGTTACTTTGGAGGTGCGCATAAAGATCTAAGGTCTAATGGTGCATTTACACCAGATGTGAATTGCGCAAATAATCTGCGCTATTCATGCATAGTTGTATTCAACTCATGGCAGCTCCATTCTCTAGGGCAAGCTTCTGATTGTTAACACGGCGGGAATGGAACATTCAGATTTTTCAACTTTTCCACGCTTGCCGTGTGAGTTGTGAAACATGTAAATCATTCACACTTACCGCTTCATTCGTGTCCAGTGTGAACGCACCGTAAGAGATGTAACAAAATGGTTTTAGGATTTGTTTTATTATTATGTACATATGCAGACTAAAATCTTTGGCCATTTTCCCTAGCTGTTTCTCGTGTCTGTTTTCATTCTTAGAAGTGGTAACTATGGAAGTTTTTTTTTTTTAATGACAAATGTATTTGGGAAAAAAAAGCATGATTAATTGCACAAATTGGAAAAAAGGTACCGCATGAACAGTGCTTGCATTTTAATGCATTGTATTTTCATGGTTGTATAATTAAACACATTGTGCATATTTCAGTTGAAAACATTTACACACACGTTTCATTGTTAAAAATTCACTAATCAATATTTACCTTATGAAGTAATTTCCAAAATGTTCATTTTGTGTTAGAATGCCATTGATAATATTCGCCAGACAATTTTCAGCCCATTTTATTTCGCTTTACAAATTTACAAAATTTAAGCGTCTCAAATTCAACAGAATATTCAACAGAGTACATCTTGGGACACATGAAAAGCGGCAGAGTACCGATGCATAATCACCATCTGCTTAGTCACCTCACCAACAGGTGTTGCAAGCAGGTGTTGACGAACATAGGAAGACCAAAGCAACAGGTGAGACCTGCTTCCAGTCAGAGAAAGACCTTACTCCAGATGCCAAAGTCAGATTTATTAATAATCTGCCAGATGTTTCCAACCTTTGTAATACAGCCAATATAACCAAGCGTTAACGATCTAGACACTATAACAACCGAATTTAACTTGAAACATTAGATGCTGTTGCTCCAATTAAATCTAAAAAAATTAGGGACAAAACCAAAGCTCTGTGTTATAACAACAATACTCTCAATCTAAAGAAAGAAACACGCAACTTTGAGCGTAAATGGAGAAAAACTAATCTGGACGTTTTTAGACTAGCCTGGAAAGACAGTATGTCCCGCTACAAAAAAGCTCTAAAAACAGCAAGGGCTGCATATATCAGTAATCAAATAGAAAAGCACAAAAATAATCCTAGGTTTCTTTTTACTACAGTTGCCAAACTAACAAATAAACAAAAAAAAATAAAATAAAATAATAATGTGCCATCGAATTTTACCAAATGAGTTGGCAAACTATAGACCAATTTCAAACGTCCCATTTACATCAAAAATCTTAGAAAAGGTCGTATCCAAGCAATTGTGTGCCTTCTTGCAGAGAAATAACATTTTTGAAACATTCCAGTCCAGATTTAGGCTGCATCACAGTACTGAAACTGCTCTGGTCAAAATTACCAACGATCTACTATTAGCCTCAGATAATGGTTGCGTCTCCTTATTAGTCCTACTTGACCTTAGCGTGGCATTTGATACTATAGCTCATGATATACTGTTAGACCGTCTACAAAATCACATCGGCATCAAAGGGCAGGCATTGCAATGGTTCCGTTCCTATCTGTCGGACCGTTATTAATTTGTTCATCTAAATGGGGAATCATCATCACTAAAGCCAGTAAACTATGGCCTGCCTTAAGGGTCTATTTTAGGTCCTCTATTATTCACACTATACATGCTGTCTCTCGGAAGTATTTTTCGAAACCACTGTATAAATTTCCACTGTTACGCAGACAAAACTCAACTTTATATTTCATCAAAGCCAGATGATACTACAAAGTTACCATTACATTAGCAATACCATCGGACTGTTTTGTAGATATAAAGCACTGGATGGCAAAAAAAATTCTACTTCTAAATTCAAACAAAACAGAAATACTTCTTCTTGGGCCGAAGTCAGGTAAACATCAATTATCAGGTTTCAATTCTAAATTAGACAGATATAACGTTACTACATCTGATTCTGTCAAAAACTTGGGCGTTATGCTCGATAGTAATCTGTTATTTGAAGAGCACATGGCTTATATTACAAAAACGATTTGTTCGAAAGAAACGAACCTTTCTTTCGATTTGTACAATTCATTGTGCTTTTTTCAAATACATTTGGCATTACAAAACTTCCATAGGTTACATTCTGTATTGACATAAAACCAGTTTTATGTATTGTATAATATATAACCTGCACCATTACATAATACAGAATTATGGAGATTAATTAAATTAGAACTGTTAGTGATTTGGAAGCCACCAAGCAATACATGGTAAGAAGTATTTTACGAACTTGTATGTAAGTGAATTGTTTTTTATTTCAGATATTTTGATATACCAATGGAAATTCTGCCAAAAGTGCGAAGTTCTTCCGAGATCTATGGCTTAATGGTAAGTTTCAGAACCATATATGTGAACAAATGCATTTTTAACCATATGTTACATCATGTGTTGTTACATGGTGATTCACAATTCCGATAAATTGTCACACAGCTGCTTTACAAACATTTACAGTCTTTAAATTCTGTGGGTGCAGTGCAAGAGAGAAGTGATCTTTGTTCCAGAGCAGAGTAGTCAAACAGTAACTGCCAACAGTAACTTAATCGTAATTGTACATATAAAGAATGTGTATTTCCACATTATTTGGATGAAATTTTGTGGAGTAGTCTATTCTGCTTATTCTGTATATTAGCTTGTACATGTTTAATGTACATAATTATATTTTGTGTCTTGAAATCTCTTTGGGCTGACTGATAGAAAATCAACTGTAACCTGGTGAGTATTATCTGGCTGTCCTCACTGTCATGTCTGGGATAGCTGTCAAAAGTTTATGCATTTACAATATAGACTGCTGGCATGGTCTATAAAACAAACTTTTTTTACTGCTGTGTTTGGAGATGCATTTCACAGCATTTTCCTTAAGTTGGGGTTTCACTGAAAACAGAGTTATTATAGTTTAGTAAAACTATTATAACCATTTCTGTTAAATAAAATATAGGCATTTTTAAATTGCAAAACCAAATGTTCTTAGCAATAAACTTAAGTTTTAAGGCATTAAATCACTAACTGCAAATACGAAAACTAAACAACTTTAATTACTTTAATTAGAAACTTTAATTAGCAATATAAAAAAAAAGTAAAATTACGAAGCACTGTAACAATCTGAACTAATATTAAGTTAGCTAACTACAGTTAGCTCCGGAAATATTTGGATTGACACAATTTTCATAATTGTGGCCCTATACACTACCACAGTGAATTTGAAATAAAAAAAGATATTGAATTTAAATTGAAGTGCTTTTTAATTTGTATTTACAGTAAAATTGGAAAAGGGGTTGCAACAGTTTTTATACATATTCCCTACATTTCAAGGGTCCAAAAGTAATTGGGCAAATGAATATAATCATAAACAATGTTCTTTCCTTATACTTTAAGAATCCTTTGCAGGTGATGACTGCCTGAAGTCTGGAACCGTTTTTTTTTCAGGCCTGAACTGCAGTGGTTGTTTGTTTGCAGGTTTTTCTGCCTTAAGTTTTGCCTTAAACAAAAGGAATTAAAGCTTAATTGGATTTGATCAAGTGACTGGCCCTTGTAGAATATTCCACTTCTTTGCTTTGAAAAGCTCCTGGGTTGCTTCTGTACTGTGAAGCGCCATCCAATTAATTTTTGCTGAATTTGACTAAATGTAAACAGACACCAGGGCCTAAATTTAGTTTTAGTTCAACTGGGGGGAATTCCCCCCTTACATGAGTCACATGGGAGAAAGATTGTGTTCATTTCGACATAATTTAAGACAGTTAAGGAAAAATATAATTTAAGACCGTTAAGGATTAAAACATGGGTTTAAATTAAACATGAGAGAGTGCCACTTCAGTGCCACTTTGCATACCCATGCCATTACACTACCTTAACCATGTTTTACAGATGTTGTGATGTGCTTCGGATCATTATCCATTCCAAGCCTTATTGGCTTGGCTGGCTTTTTAAGATGTTTTCTCGCAAACTTTAATCTGGCCTTTCAATGCTTGTGTTTTATGAACGTTGTTGTTTCACCTATTGAACCCTTCTTTTTATGGTAGACTTGAATAATGATACCTGTACTTCCTGGATAGTATTCTTTACTTCAGTAGATGTTGTGAAGGGGTTCTTCTTTACCATACAAGATGTAAGGTGTTGTCTGTCATGGCCATCTGATGTTTCTGCTATCCCTCTCTTTTTCCACAGCCTAAGGACGACTTGTTTTGCATGTAACTCGCAGCAACAGCCTTCAAATGAAAATGCTGCACCTTAAATCAACTCCAGACTTTTTAAGTTTAATTGATGATGAAATAGCCTACATCTGCTCATGAGGCTTTTGACTTTACTGTTACTTTATAACACTTGAAGAGTTGTTACACTTCCTAAACCCTTCCTCCACTTTTTATGTAAGTTCCCTCAAATTAAAGATAAAAGTCTGCACTTTAATGTGTATATGGCCAAAATTATGAAAATTGTGTCACTGTCCAAATATTTCTGGACATACCTTGAATAATATAGAAGTATAAAAATTAAAAGCAATTAAAATAAATCAATTTAAGAAACTAAAACAAAAAAGCTATGATAACTCTGATTGGACATGTACTGGCTGGTGAGCATTTCGTTGTTTTTATTTTCTGTTTTGACTTAATGCCAGATGTACTGCTAACATAATTGGATTTACAGCTCTGTCCCAAAGCCTGTGCTTTCCACACAAGTTTTGGACCTTTCTGTTTATTGTGTTGTGCAAAGTCATCTACTCTGTTGACTTCTTATTTGCCCTTTGGTGACCTCTTATTCTTATGTATCATGCAATTTCCCCACTGCGGGACAAATAAAGGAATATCTTATCATACATTGACAAAAAAGCCTTTATAATTTGCACAGGTTTACCTCAGACTTAAGCCAGTTTTTCTTAATTGTCTCTGCTAATTAATAATTTTTTTTACTTTCGTCTTATGCTAAAAAAAAATGACAAGAAATGAATGTTTTTCTTATACTTTATAAAAATATTGCTCTTATCCATGTAAAACATTTAATAAACACTCAGTTAATTATTAGGCACTTACGCATTAGCTTAGTTGCTAAGTTGTAAGTTCCTAAGTAGCTAAGTTGTGGACTGTATGATGCATGTTAATTTATCAATAAATTATTTAGTTATGTTTATAATTTTCTGTATTTGTCTTCACACAGAAATCTGGCCCTTTAACTGGTGTGCCTATATCAGGGGTAAGATGATAATTTTTTGATAATAATACAATGTTTACTTTTGATTTGTCGCATTCATGACTATAGTATATAAGCTTAAAAAAGAAAAATGGTAGTTCACCTGAAGCAAGAAGTGTGCTTGGGTAATAAATTGTGTTCATGTAAAAGTAGTGTTCTGTAACTTCCTTAGCACACACACATATCAACTCCATTAAAGATACTCCGTTTTGAATTAACACCACACCACAGCAGGTACAGAGATGGAAGGGAGAAAAAAAGTAGTGAAAAGAAGAGCAGGGTTTATTAATATATTCTTTTGCAATATACTTTTTCTTATTCTTTTCTCTGACTAGAAATAGACAAAGCAGCTTGATAACATTGTAATTTTTTTTAGGCAGAGCATAGACTAACTTAAATTTTTATTTTAAAGAGGCCCTAACGTGCATTTCTGCCAATCTCATATGAATCTGTTAGTACTGCATACTTTGTGCTTTCAAAAAAAGTATTTAGTTGTATCACATTTATAAAAAACAGACACAGCAGGGCAATTATTTCCAAAAAAAGATGAAGTGCTGAGGGCGTGTCATGGACGTATGACAAGAGTTACGAGGGGGCGGAGTTAAGTTACCATTGCTTACCATTGCTTATTGCTTACTACATACAATGTATAATTATATTAACCATATAACATGAGATTCCCTACATGTTAGTATTGTTTAAATTACATGAACTTAACCGCCGATTAATAAAAACAGACACCTATTTGGCTCGTGAACGGAATATTTAATTGTTGGGACCACTCCACCTTTGACATGCAAATGGTTGGCAAAGCCACCATCAAATTAAGGCTTGTTTAAAAACAGTGAAAGGCCAGTAACAAACAGTCACAATTTCGCAACTCCTTTGCTGTCCAGGAAAAACAAACTGCATCCACTGTTGTCTTACAGCCGGGTTTTAAGGACAGCTAAACAACGATTTCTGTCCCTCACACTCAGAAATACACTTCCTTTGCACTATTGCTGATTCTTGGTATGATACTAACTCCTTGACAGCAGAACTGGCCACACGGTTATGGTTTGTGCGTGGACATTCGCCGACGTATGGACAAGCTTTTTCTTTTGCTGGGTTAAGCGTAGGTGTCCTTTGCCATGAAAACTATCCAATAAGGGACCCCAGAAATTGTTACATAACAATTTATTAGGTTCGAAAAAAAATTGAAACCTGTACAAACCTTGGGGGCAGGGGTTGAGCACAGAAATATACAGAAATACTTTGTAATACATCAAACTCGTTTTTTGACAAGCAGAACATGTTAAGCATGAGAAGACGGCGCATTCAACTTTGTAAATAAGTCAGAAAGCATGAAATACCGTTGCACCCCTCCTTTAAATGTACTATTAATGTTTTGTTGACAGCTCTTTAGTTTTAAATGTTGTTAGGGGCAATATTGAACTTGTGCCGTTAGATATTATATTAGCTTGGCTGTCGTTATCTGTAGTCAAAGCCAAAATGATTAGGTCAGTTTAATGAGTCAGTTTAACAAATATAATATCATGAATATGTTGAACAATATTTTGTTCAACCAACAAAATATTTACTTTTCTTTGTTATATAAATATTTATGTTTACGAACAAGAGAGATTCTGTTTCTATGATCTTAACTTTACATTTCCTTAAAGTGTCTTGGTGACCAGTCTGCTGCTCTGGTTGGACAGATGTGCTTTAGAGATGGACAAGCCAAAAACACGTATGGTTCTGTTTTCTTAATCTCTATAGCAGCAGTTTAATCTGTTGCACTGAGCAGTGTATTTGGTTGTAAAATCTGTTGTTCTGTTGTTCTAGGCTAATGTGTTAGCATGCACATTGTTTGCAATGCTTTGACACTTTGTAATGTTGTTTATTTGCTCATAGTACCTTGGTTTTATTTTCTTTCCAGCTATGGAACCGGGTGTTTCCTGCTTCGAAACATAGGAACCAAGGTAATCGAAATACTGTGCCCTCAGTAATGTTTTGGACATAGACTTTATTTCTTTGTACTCCACAGCTGTAGATTTCTAATTAGACAATTAACAAGTGGGTTTATTAAATGGTAACTTCATATGTTCATATGTTTTTGCATAGAAATTACAACACCTTATAATAAAGTCTTCCCTGTTCTTGGACACCATAATTTTGGTGTTGTGAGCTGATCAGTAACAACTATGATTGTTGTTTGTTCAGAATCACCAACTGCAGCAGGTTCCATATAAAATGCCCTTCATTACTTAGAACACACACAAGTCCTCAGATATTTTCAGAAATAAATGCAGTGCCAGGACGTAGAAGATTTAAAAATATAAAGGCGTTACACTTAAATGGTGTTGTCATGGCACAGTGGTAAAATTATAGAGAAAAATAGAAACAGGTCTCTAAAATCAAACGAATCCAACTAATTACTATAAAAACACTTTAACAACAAAGCTCCTTTATGGGATATTTATCAAAGCTCATTTATTAGGCTATCATCAAAAATGTTGGCCTACACAAGTGAAACTTTGGAGCAAACTATACCGCGCAGGAGATCTGGACAGGTTTGTTCTGCTTTTCTCGAGCATTGATTGGGCGCCAGCGCTTTAAACTCAGCAGCTGGGAGAGAGAAAGGGAGGAGTTAAAGATCATGTTAGAAAAACGCTGTTTTTTTAACACGCGTTCTGACACACACAATGTGCGTATAATCCATGTGTTTTTACACCTTAAGGCGGATTTGGGCAGATTTTTTGCTACGGTGTAAAAAAACGCTGTTAAAAACAAGCAAGACGGCCGGTGTGTCCAAAATCGCATACTACTTAAGTAGGTACTACATTTGAATTTGAACATACTTTCTGACAATTAAAACAGTACGTTCTATATAGTATGAATGTGGGTAGTATGAATGGAATTCGGACGTACTACATCTGCCATGCTGATGTTGTCGGACGCACCAGGCGTTTTTTTTATAAAACGTGCTAGAGAGTGGTGTAAATGTGGCACTAAAGGCTTGCCATAAATATAACACCCAACGGCATTAGATGAGGTAATGTTACATAATTTAAATTAAGATTGTAGTCAGAAAGGGTCTGTTTATTTGAGTGTGGCCCAACAAGTAATATCTTTTTTACTTAACTTGAATTTAAAAGAAGAAAATTACATGGCATCCAATGTTTAATGGCTCTGTGTATCATCTGTGAAACAATAAAAATTTATCCCATGACTTGAATGAATATTATTTCCTAGGGGCAGCATGTATACTGTAAACAGCAAAGCACCCAAAATTGATCCTTGAGGCAGATATGATCAATAGTTTTAAAAGCTGCACTAAGATAAAGTAAAACTAATAATGATATGCAGCCTTTTTCTACCGCCAAGTAAATAATTTGTCATTTTGACTTGAAATCTGACTGGAACGTTTCAAAAATATGCCTGTGTAAAAAAGCAGACAGTTGAGGATACAACCTTTTCTAAAATCTTTGACAAAAGCGATATTCAAGATTAGTCTATAGTTTATTTTAAATCCAGTTGCAATTACTTTAGGGGAAGCTTAATAACTGCTAGCTTGATGGGACTCAGGACATGATCACAGAGAGGAGTTAATGATATTGAGAAGGTACTCCTCAGTTGCTGGTAACACCTCAATCAAAAGTTTAGTTGGTATGGGATCTAATATGGGATTTCGTTTCAAATTGTATGTTTGGCCCTATTGTAAGACATTGTTTTCTGTTTTCCTGAAGCCTGTAATGTCGGACCATGGCCTTCTGACAACGGTGGCTTATAAACTTGGATGTGACAAACCAGCCTGTTATGCCCTAGAGGTAATGAAGGAATATTGTTTTTACATCATTGTACTGTTATCAATATTGTGTCTTTAGAAATGAAAAAAGATAAAAGGAAATGTATGTACTAGTTGGGTGAAAGGTATGTAATAGTTACCAGGGCTTCCACATAATTAATGCTGTCCAAGTTCTCACTACGACACTGTTAAACAATTTATAACCTTTGCTTGTCAAGAGTGATATTAAATTAATACATGTTTTCTGCTATTTGATAATGTCTCTAATTATTTTATCCACAAGTTTTAAAATCCATGATTAACTCCAACACCCCCTCCCCCCTTAGTGCAGATTATTGCAAGAGCAGAAGGTGGAACAGTACACTAATGGAGCGCCAGGAAAATACTAGAAGAGTGTCTGTGATAACACTGATTCACAAATATGTTACCATTAGTTGTATAAACGTATTAGTTCATATTGTGAACATTTGGGTGTCTTCTATTGTTTTTATTTTACACATATTGTTATCGTATGTAATAAGTATATTATAAATTAGCTTCATTTGTTGCTACATTTAAAACCGACAAATCACAGAATTTGAAGCATAAACTTACAGTGCTTCGCCTACTACTAGGATGTACCCAATACATATACAGATGCAAGTAATTTTAAGATGGATACAGATGCAAATACATATAGAGATACTGGCTATGCTGCACACCCCTAAATGGGACAATGCAGTTGAAACACAATCTTGCCCATTTTAACGATTACTGAAAGCCATGTAAACTGATTTCCATATACTGCTGCTTTTATCATAATCAGGTTGTGATGATGCAGACAATGCTTCACTTCCACTGATTTGTAATTGCTTTTTTCTAGGGTTCTGTTGCCATTGCAGGGGCAGTTGTGCGTTGGCTGAAGGATAATCTTGGAATTATCCAGACCTCCAAAGAGCTAGGTGTGTACATGTATCAAATACCCCCACCCAATTTAACCCATTTAGCACATTAAAAAAATCTGTCAAAAGATGTCTCTTTTTCACTACAGAGAAATTAGCTGCTGATGTTGGTACATCATATGGCTGTTATTTTGTCCCTGCCTTCTCTGGACTATATGCACCATACTGGGAACCAAGTGCCAGAGGGTTAGTAATAATGTATTAATTAAAAGTTCTTTTTGGGTTGATCTCCGTAAATGTTATATGGTGTTATTTTGATGTTTGAATAATTATTGCATTTGCAATTTTTATAATGATAATTAGATGCCTTATTTTATCATTATTATTATTATTATTATTATTATTATTAGTAGTAGTAGTAGTAGTAGTAGTAGTAGTAGTAGTAGTAGTAGTAGTAGTAGTGTTATTCACAATATTTTCTTCTGTATATTTTGGGGTATAAATGAATAATTATTATATTAAAAATAAGAACAATGGCTGCCAATAGCAATTACAGGGCACAAAAGAAAATATTTGTGGACATCCCTGTTGGAGGGCTTAGGACCCAACAGGCTTAAAAAAACACTTACAGCAATATGAAATTACATATATTTTTTGACCAGTAATAGGCTGTGCAATCTATCGAATTTTGATTACGATATTGGCTTCAAATTATCATAAAAACAGTGATATCAACAAAAAATATTAAAATGTTAAAAAAATTAAATATTTAAAAAATAAAATAATTTTACCATATTATGTCCTGATAAAAAAAAATTTGTACCTTGAAGTCGCTTTGGATAAAAGCGTCTGCCAAATGAATAAATGTAAATATTCCACTATGTTGATTTACTAATGCTTTGTTGCGGCTGTGTTTAGGCAAGCACACTCTATCCGCTGACGCTATAAAGAGCAAAAATGCGTTTAATGTTTGTCCTTTTGCCAATATAGTTTTCAAGCATATATAAGTGCTGTGGTGTCAGTAGTGTCAAAGGCTGCAATAAGTTTGAGCAGAACTAGAGAAGCCATGATCAGCCAATGAGAGCAAATTTGTAACCCTGCTGACATATGGTATGATATGGTCTGAATCCTGACAGAAAAATCTCACAGATACTGTTTCTTTCCAGGAAAGAGCATATCTATGAAGATCCCACTTTTAAAGTGTTTGTGAAATAAAGGGTACATTTGAGATGGGTCTATAATTAAGAATAGTTTCTTGGGGTGGTTTTAATGAAGAGGTTTGATAACAGCCAGCTTGTAAGGTTTTGGAACATATCCCAAATCCAGTGATGAATTAAAATAATTACAGGACCTATGATTTCTGGATTTTTTTTAACAGACTGGTAGATACAAAGTCTGTCATACATGTTGTTGATTTAATACATTTTGACAGTTTACTTTATTTAACTTACAGAATAACTGAAGTTGTTCCTTTGGCAAATTGTAATGTGCCATCTGATGTGATTGTGTTGCAGGTATTTGTTTGTATTTTTTTTCTCTAACATATATTGATCATTGAGGGAACAGGCACAGTCTGTATATTATGATATTTAGGTGGCTTTGTGTGTTAAGCGTGTTGTCATAGTATAGTTTATAGTTGGTTAGACCATCTATCTGCTAGCACATTTAAATGTTATGTTGGGTGGTTTTTGCGCACATTAAACTTTTGACTATGTGGCTGGTGCCTATATCACATTCCATTCAACCTCTCCAGTAAGTAGGGCAATTTTAACAGTCATCTCAGTGGGTGCATTACTGACTTGGGAGAACCTGTTTGAAACTAATAGGTATGAGTTTTGTCCTGCTGCTATCTTGCCTCTCAGTCACAAATGTTCCTTTTGCGGGTATCTGTAATTGGAACAAAACAATGTATAGGCACACATCCAAAGTCTGCTCCAAAGCCCTATTATTCTTACTGTATGTCTGTTATCAGACACTCATTGTTCAGACACTCAGCTCATGTTGTGCTTTCTAATGAACCAATTATCTGAATCATGTCCATCAAAAAAGGGAGACCTGTGTGTTACCAGGACCATTGCTGACATCTGTTGTTGTTGGTCCTGTATAAATCACCATATTATAACATTATACTGTCTTGTTTACAACAGGATCATCTGCGGTCTAACACAGTTTACCAACAGGAGTCATTTGGCTTTTGCTGCACTTGAAGCTGTTTGCTTTCAGACAAAAGAGGTAGCAATCTTTTTGGCATTGCTTCACTATGATGTTATCATTAAATTCTGAGTACAGAAATTATTTTCAGGGATGTGACAGAGTATGTTGCAAATAGTGTAATGTCTATTAGCAATATTTTAAGCTGTTACAGGATTGTCATTTGTTTCAGATTCTGGATGCAATGAATCAGGACAGTGGGGTTCCACTTTCTCAGCTCCAGGTTGATGGAGGAATGACCTCCAACCGGTTACTCATGCAGCTGCAGGCCGATATACTGTGTATCCCAGTTGGTATGATTTCCATCAGAAAGGGTTTTAGAAAAAAATCTTTTTTTAGGTTTGATTATCATGTTATGTATGTATATGTATGTATATGTGTGTGTGTGTGTGTGTGTATATATATTTGCAGTTAAGCCGTCTATGCCTGAGACCACAGCTCTGGGGGCTGCAATGGCAGCAGGTGCAGCCGAAGGAGTCAGCGTGTGGAGCCTGAACCCAGAAGACCTTACTGAGGTCACTTCAGAGAAATTTGAACCTCAAATTAATCCAGAGGGTATATATTTTTATTTTTCAAAATACTACTGTACATTTAACAGTATCACTAGTTTGTCTCTGGTTCCACTCCACACTTTATGTAAAACATGATTAAGATAAAATGTATTTATAATAACAAATAATACATAATTTTGCAGTAATATCTAACAGACTGTTATGTCTTTTTTAATTGCTGAGCATATTTAATTTGTATGGCTCCTCGTCTTTGACTTTGTAAATCCTGAAAACAATTCAAAGATCAGCACTGTTATTTTTTGATTGTTGTTATTTTTCACCATACAGAGAGTGAACTGCGATATGCTCGCTGGAAGAAGGCTGTTCAGAGGGCTATGAACTGGGAAACCACTGAACCAGTTAACCATGGAAATGGTTTGTGTGTTCATTGGCTTAACAGACAAAAATATTATTAATCTCCTATAAACATAAAATACATACAACACAAAATTAATAAATTAGTGTTCTTACTTATTAATAAAATTTGTAAGAAATGACAAATACATCCCAAATCTGATGATAATCTTGAAAATGATCACATACAAGTCTGTGTCATTTCAATAGATTAAGAACCAATATTTCAACTGCCCCAAAAACAATAGACAAACAATAATAAGAGGTTCTGAACTGACCCATGATATCCAAAATCAAGGGAAATTCAAGTCTGAACTTTTAGGTACTACAAAATGTCTAGACAATGAAAGGGTTTATTACATGTGTATTTTAAAATTATTATAATGCAAAATTATATTATTATTGTTCCAGTTAAAAAAAGAGTCTCAAGATTGATGCAGGAACTGGGTGGTACTTTTCGCTATTGGTAAAATTATTCTCTGCACATGAAGATGTCCAGAGGAATGTTTTTTGTAGGGCTGAACGATTTTGAGAAAAAATCTAATCGTGATTTATCTGGTCAAAATTGCGATTTACTACTGCGATTTACTTTGCGAAGAGCTACAGGTTTAATGTGGTGGTTTTAACAGCACCAAAGAAAGACCAAGCATAATCAAAGTATGCTACACTGGGCTACTGTTTATTTAAAACCTCCTAAATACAATTACAAACATTTATTTATTTATGGATATATTGAGAATGCTTTATATGCGCAAATTAGGGATGTGAGGGCATCACATTTTCATGCTGCAATTAATTAAGGGTTTATCACAGCAATCATTTGAGTGGAAAAAAAACATTACAAATAAACCTATTCAGTGTTTTCCTTCTAGAAACAACTTTGATTATTTTAAATAACAAAAAAGTACCTCAAACATTTTTAATATAAATAAATGAATGGCGTGATTGATACATTGGAGTGTGTATGCGTCTCTTGTTCAGCATACATGAGTGAATTGTTTACATTAGATCGTTTTATCCTTTATTTTACGGCATTACAGACTACCGTCACAAGCCTAGTGAGGACGGATGATGGGCTGATGTCTACTTTGTTAATGCCATACGATCTACCTACACTACCTTTGCGGGCCCCCATTTACCTTTTCAGTGTAAACAATTTACATCAGTAAAACACTGACCATAACCTACATTTTTTGCCATTTAAAGTGCAAAAAAGCATGAATAATTCTAAAGCCAAAAAGATCAACAAGAAAACATTCACAATTAGATTGTTTAGTGTAATGTGCTTAAAGAAAGAGCAACATGTCCACTGTCTCTGGTTTAATGCCGTGCCTTTTCATGCTGCTGCTCTCGCTCATCTTCTCCAAATGGCATTAAAGCTGTTTGCTCATTCAGTCAATACAGGCTAAAATGCCCCTATTGGATAAACTCTGCATCGAGCATAATATGCGCATGACGTACAGTATATACCGTGACCGAGTGTAATCACAGCCTCTGCGGTTTAAAAATCGCATTTTTTTAAATTGCGATATTATCGCAAATGCAATTAATCGTTCAGCCCTAGTTGTTTGCCTTGAGCAGATAAATAGTTGCCTAATTGCTTAATTGTTTTCTCTTTCTTTCCACTGTCTTGCGTGAAATGGACCTGGGTTTTGGGCATCCAACTGAAGAAACTAATATCTTCAGTAGTGTACCGTTGGGCTTTTACATTCTGGGTAGCATGTTTATGTTAATTGGAGCAAAGTACATTGCAGGTCAGTGTGCACACAAAGAGTGAGTTGGTGTGCAGGAGTGACTTGCTGTGAGAGTGTGATGAAAATAAATGTTAACACAGTTCCATTTCAGAATAACCCTTTAGTTGTCTTTGTCTACAAGTGTTAACAAACACAAGGTATTTCAAATCTATCAAATTTCACTGTAATTCCCAACTTTTGCTCAGTTGTAGTGTTACTTTACAGATAGTTATAGTAATGTAACTAAGTTTAACAAATTTATATTTTTAAAGACATTATTACTTACTGGGGTGTGCGATATTGACAAAAATATCTCTGTATTTTCAAGGATTTTTGCTAATAACAACTGGACAATAATTGCATCCTTACTTCGCAATTTATTTGTAATAGTCTTACATTGTACTAGTTTCCTCTTACAACTTGTTGGAAATAATTGTTTATGTAATTATCTATTACTTTTACTTGAATTATATGTTGTGCTACTGTGTAGCATAAAAGCAGAAAGCACATTATGACATTAATTTAAATTACCAAATAAAAACTTGTCAGGCACAAGCCATGTGTGAAGCCATGCTTAATATAGGAGTAAAGCATGGCTTCACAGCTTATTGCTAAAGCTAGCTATTTGATCTATGACATATTTCACACTGTTTATAATAGTCTGTAAAACATCTTTAACAGGTTGTGTTCTCCGCTTTAATAATTGTATGCAATGATTGATTTTTAATTTAGTTGTATTATTTAATTGTATCATGTGGCTTGTCTTTCATTTGGCTTCAAGGCCAAATGTTCCCACATCAATGCTATCAATTACCGTTTTGAAGATCTACCGGATTTTTCTCTTCTAAACAGACTGTATTTTTTACAGAAAACACTAGTGGTGGGCATGAGCCATTTATCCGATATATACAGCAGACACAAGATGAGAGATGCAGCACAATAAGCTTAATTTAAATATTAACAACTTGCATTAACTTACTGGATAATGATTTTAATATAATAACATTATTTTAATATAATAATATGATCTCCTAAAGAACAGTTAAGATAACATCACACAATGTATATCGCACATCCCTGGTAAAGCATACCTTTCTGGCCCAGACTTGCTTATTGTCACTTCTATTCAGTGTTGGTTTCCACTTTTCCACAGTCTCCATTCTTCAAGTTTTCACATCCAGTATGACATAATTTTCTGCATTTGTATTATAGATTTGTCTGCTTATTGAGCAATTTTAAATGTTCTGTTTTACATTTAATTTTTTTTTCAAAACAGGGCATAAATAGCCTTTCATCTTTTCTGCATTTCAAAAGAAAAAGAAGCCAGATAAAAGTGAGGATCCATGGCACACTCTTCAAACAATATTTAATAGCCTTGGCAGGCTATGCTAAGGACACCCTGCTGAAATAGAAATTGTTGATGCTTTCAGTAGACAGTGCTCTTTCAATAAATCTACAGTATGAAGAACTTTTGGACTATGCAAACAGGAAGCTTTGTTTTATTGGCCATATCAGATCATTGTGTTGCTGTGTGACTTGTCTGTATAGCATTTAATATGCAACAAAAGGTACACTTTTATGATATTGCTGCTATGACCCATTGATTTTTGTGCCTTGTTTATACGGTAAATTCTATATGTGTGTGATGGTTGTGTGTGTAATAGTTATTTTACAAGCTTGAAAGAACATGAAATAATCCTTTCTTAGGAATAATACTATAATTCAGGAAACAACAACAATTGGGTTGCATTTTGTTTTGTGTATTAACAGAAAGGAACATATGTGTCATAATATTATAATACAGTATATATAATGTTATTTTCTGTGATGTTTTACCCCTCTTCTGTAAATGTGTATGCATTTGTGTGCTAAATATATATGGCATTGTGTGGGGAAAAAATGAGTTAACATCATTTAAACCAACACTATGACCTTTCTGACACAAGTCACTTTAATTTCTGAATTTTTTGAAATTGTGCATGTAAACAACAAAACTGTTCAAAGTTCAAAACTGTTAACTGTTCAAAGTGATGAATGTATGGCATATTTTTGAATGCCATTGTTTTATAAATTGTATGGCAATTTACTTAATAATAATTAATAATGGCAATTATTATTGCAATTCATTAGAATTATTGCAGTTCATTATAATGCTTAAATGGTTTGTCTTAATGTTTAAATTGTGTCTGGTTTTACATCTCGTAAGATGTAACATAATAAAGACTAAGTTATTACATTAAAAGACAATTAGTTTTGTAATGTTCTGTTTTTTTTAATAACGTGATTGCAGAGATGGTCCTATTCAATTTTTGCTGTTCATTTTACAGAGCAATTCTACATTTTGTTTGTCAAACATTTTATAATGTAACTATATAATTATAACTTGATTTGTCTTCAAGTATCTGTGGACAGAAATCAAAATTTGCTTAAAGGAATTATGTATAATAAGGTATAACTGAGCAGCTAGAATTATACTTTTTGTATAATTTCTTAACATATTTTCTTAAATCATTTAAAAACACAATTAACCCCCCTTTAAAAAAGGTTAACATTTTAAATAAATGCTGTCAAAGTATTCATTTGTAAGTTCATGTCAAGTAATGACATTAAGGAGAATATACACTTTTTGTTCAGTTAATGTGGTTTGGTTTTCAATGTATACATTTGTATGACAAATTCAGTTTTTTAAGTTTACTTTCAAAGGTTAATTCTAATTTGCTGAGGCAAATTAAAACTGAGGCAAGTTGTGATCTAACTGGTTAGAGTCATATTTGTAACAGGAATGTGGCTGGTCTGACTTCAATACCAGCAGGTTGCAACCAAGGTGCCATTTGATCAAGGCATCTAACCCCTGATTGCTTCCTTTGTGCAACAGTGCCAATGGGTGCCCATTTTGGATGCGTTTATGCATGTTCCCTTCTCACTGTTGCTGGGTTTGGGTATGGGCTACCATACCTGATAAATGTTGCTTTTAGCGTGTCTGTAAAACTACCCCCAAACTGCAAGTAAAACCCAGGTGCAGAACCAGACCACTGGTGATCATAGCAACACAGATTGTTTACAACCCAGGGGAATGTAGTTTCACTCTCACTTCATGTCATTTTGGGACACACAAAGAAACAATTTATTTATTTACCTAAGAATACATAATAGAACTGTATAAACATGAAACCAACCCCCCACCCTGCCCCCCCCAATCATGATCACATGTGTCTGTGTTTAGTATCTAAGAGTTGCATTTTTCATATCCTGAACATTAGTGCCCATAACGTTTTGGTAACTTTACTTGTATTAACATTAGAAATCTAACAGTTTTCCCCTTGATATCTGATTAAATTCCATATACAAAACAGACCAGTGTATAGTGTAAAGTGTAAAGACCAGCGTACAAGAACACCGGCCCCTGTGCTCTTTGCGCGACTACTTTTCAAGAACAGGATAAGAATGCTGAACTAGAAGAGGTTCTCAGCAGACTTTAAGCTGTGGCCTAGCCTTTCCATTAATCAAACTTGTTCTCTCTCTCTTCAATACAACATCCATCGAAGATCAACGGGAGCCTCAACTAACTGCATTAGGACACTTCAATCGGCAAGACATGCAAGTATCACACTTTGTCTTAGTAATTAAAGCTTTAACTATTAGCCCTGTCAATAGTCTAATAGAGTTGTGCTGAAATTTAAAGGATGATTAGTTTGGGCTTCTACTTTAATCTTAAAGTTAATCTTTAATCAAAGGTTAGT
>JBAJNP010008119.1:0-20948 GCA_036877545.1 Yasuhikotakia modesta | reverse complement strand
CAACCAACTCACTCCACGTGCAACTCAGCAGCTTAAACTGGCTCTCATGAATGAAATGAACCATCGCGCCTCTTACTGCAACCGCATGCATGAGATAAATCTGCTGCAACCGCATGCATGAGACAGTCTATCTCGGGCCGTGGCGTATCAGGGGATGTAGCTCAGTGGTAGAGCGCATGCTTTGCATGTATGAGGCCCCGGGTTCAATCCCCGGCATCTCCACTTTTTAAATGTTCATTTTAAAGCGCAAAATAAACATACAACACGCAGTGGCGCAGTCGGTTTATTAAACGTGGTCTCCGAACGATTAAAAGCTGCAATGCAAACGAACCCTGAAACGTTCCCCAGCGTTTAATCTGTCAGTCAGTCACATTTGCATGAAACAGACGGAGCAGAAACGACAGTCTGTCTGTTTTATTACCATTTACTCCCACAGCAAAACTGTTCACATTAAAATCAACTCACAGGAGTGAAATCACACTGTGTGTTATGGTCACAATGTTGTGCTTGTTTTAAAAGAGTTTATAAACAAACACCTTCATTGTTTACATGTTTCTCACTTATTTCAAATAAACTGATGCATTTATCAGTGAGGTTATATAATATATACTGTATGTACTGTATATAATACATTCTGTATGTACTGTATATAATATATACTGTATGTACTGTATATAATGCATACTGTATGTACTGTATATAATGCATACTGTATGTACTGTATATAATGCATTCTGTATGTACTGCATATAATGCATACTGTATGTACTGTATATAATGCATTCTGTATGTACTGCATATAATGCATACTGTATGTAATGTATATAATGCATTCTGTATGTACTGTATATAATGCATACTGTATGTACTGTATATAATGCATACTGTATGTACTGTATATAATACATTCTGTATGTACTGTATATAATGCATACTGTATGTACTGTATATAATATATACTGTATGTACTGTATATAATGCATACTGTATGTACTGTATATAATGCATACTGTATGTACTGCATATAATGCATACTGTATGTACTGTATATAATGCATACTGTATATACTGCATATAATACATACTGTATATACTGTATATAATATACACTGTACATACTGTATATAATATATACTGTATTAAACCTTTTAATTGTATTCAACATGTTAAATATATGACTTTAATATAGTAATACATTTTTGTTTGCTCTAGTTTATTTTTAAGCAAACATACATAAATAATATGCAAGAACTTATAAGTTTTTCTCAAAGAACCAAGTTTTTCCAATAGTCTTTATTTCATTCTTGAAATCTTTACGGATTTAATATCTTATACACACTGTACAGATTAACTGTACATATGAACTGTACATATGAACTGTAGCTGTTTATGTACAGTGACAGTGTAACTAATCATATATCATATATTATGATGGATGTTGCATCAGGCAGAGACATACACAGACAGACATGCTTCACACAGACATCTGCATCTTCTTCATCCTCAATGAAGAGTGAAAGAAACTGGTTCTCCTGCCAAAGAAGTTCTGTGGTTTCTGAGGTCAGGATCCGCTGGTTGGGAACACCAGGTTTGAAGCAGAACCTCTTCACTGAGTGTGTCAGCAGCGGGTCCGTTGTGACCCGGCCGCTGTGTTTCATTACGAAGGCTTCAACGCCCAGCCTCTGTTTGCTGATGAAGGCTCTGATATTCCTGCTGCTGTGGTTTATCAGCCTCGTCTTAGAGTTTGTGTGGCCCATCGTCCTGCGATGATGCCTGGAGATGAAGATGATCACATGATCACAATATGCAAATGTGATGTATAACATGAATATGTGATTACACAGGTGTGTGATGACCTGTGAGCTATTAAAAGCCAATAGGGTTTAGCCATAACCATAAAAACGTTTTGCAGTTGTAAGACCCCAATAAGAGTCCAGCTCACGAAATGTTCTTACCTCTGCGTGTGCAGATCCAAGTGTGACTTTCCTGCTGGTTCAGGTCCGACATCAATGGTGTCAGAGTTTGAACAGAGATCGTCTTGCATTGAAACATTATTATGAGATGCAAATGTCATCGCTCACTCCGTTCTGTCACATGGTCTGACAGATCTCTCAGTTCTGTGAATAACGTTCACATGGAGACGTACTCAGACGTGTGCGTTCAAGAAACTATTAGCAAACTGTTCAGTGCAACAAAACTAACACAGAGAGGAACAGTTCAGTGGATTTAAAGAGAACAGAAGCGTGACACTGAAATGACACAGTCAGGAGCAAAATAAGTGCTTGACACAGAAGATCTACTTCCTGTTAAGAAGAGACACTATGAAGCTACACTGGCTCCTCATCTGTGCTTCAGTGGGGAATGTTTGGGGGTCCGTGTGCCAACCAAACGACAAACAACACAACCCATGTGCTGGACTGTTTAACCCGAGATGGACGTTATTGCATTCGCTCTTTAGAAATGCTGAAATAGATTTCTGCTGTAGATGCCATAAAGACAGATGTATCTACATCGCTTTTCTTCCAGCTTTAGGACAGATGCCAGTTTTCTGGGCATATCAGATAAAGCAGAGCAGTGATGTTTCAGAGCAGGAACTCATGAGGAACATCACGTCTTGGTACGTCTCTCCATCGGTAAGATCTTGTTTTTTAAACTTAACTCAAGTCTTCAACTTCACTTTTTTGAGAAAACATGAGACACATTTAAATAATGACATTTACTGCAACAAAGCTTTTTAAGTAAAACAATTTGTGAATGGACACACATGTATCTCTTAAAGACACTAAAATAGGTTACAATCAACCACATCGTTTCTCTGCCATTTGCATAGTAAACGTGAAAAATTCAAAGCAGGTTTTTAATGCTTAAGCCAAACAAGCTGACTGAATATTTCATGTTATTAATATTCTCCAGATTATCTTAATTCTTAAAACACAGAAATGTTCTTACAACCTGAAATTGTTGGATGTTCTCCTACATGTTGATTTTTAAATTAGGTTGTTGAGGATCTGCTGAGAGGAACGATGCCACTTCAAGACCCTCAAATCACGTCAGAACCATGTTCTGCGACCACGCATGTCTTAAGTGGCGTGTTCCACCGCAAAATGAGAAACATCCACAAATCAAGCAACTCTCTCGACAGATACAAGGCCTGGATCATCTACCACCACGAGAACTCTGAAGGGCTTATGTTTGAAGGAGCAGTTGTTCAAACAAAACAAGAGAAATGTGACAGGAAGTCATTGAGATTGAAGGAACCTGTCAAGATTCTTCCAGATGTTGATTCTTTGGCCAAACCTCTGAGAATCTCCTTTATCCTTCAGAAGAACAAAGCAAAACCGTTAAACATCAACGGCTGGCCTGTAATTCCACAGAGACGTGAAGAAACGGACACATCAGTGTCACGCCTGATGACAACATCAACACGGGACAACATCAACAAAACAACCTCAGATCCCTCAGCAGGGATGAATTCAGATACAACCTCACCGTCTGCACAGACGTTTACAGAAGTGACGGGAAACACGGCAGATACGAGTCTGTGCTCTGTTCTCATTCACCGCAGCAGCAGCGGTCTGAGGAGATGCCTTCAGAAACTGATGTTAACAAGTGAAAAGAACTCACCTCTTTCATCACTGCCAGTTTATAACAAACCTACTCATGTCAGACTCGGCCAAAGAACACAAAGTTCTCCTGAACTTCACGGCGTCACACACAACAGGAAACATGTCACACGAGAATCAGTCAGTGATGAAGAGTTTAAGACAGAGGAGAATGAACACTTTTACTTTTTTGATGGGAAACTGAAGCGAACGATGAACCACATCAGGCCGATGGTAGAGAACAGATACGTGGGCTAAAATAAATCTGTATAAACTAAATACACACAAAGACATTTTATTGTGTTACAAAGAAATACATTTAAGAGTCTTTGGCTGAATGTCATTTAGACCCACTCATGAAAGTCCCTTTTCTGATGATGTCACCTAGACCCGGGCACGCTATTGGACAATGTTCAGTATGTTTAACCAATAACGAAACAGCTATTTGGTTTTCAAAGTCTGATACTGAAATGGTCTTGCTGTCAGGGCAAAAGTTTTGGCAACTTTGTTTTTCTACAAAACACAAAATAAAATGTGAGAATTCATGCATATGAAATTCTTGTATTTTGTTGTAAAGGGTTTTTTTTATTTTAAACAAAAACATTCTACAAATGACATTGCAACAGCAAACGTTTTACATTCATAAACGGGCAAACACTTCTCTGGGGAGAGACACAAAATAAAAAACAGAGACATTGTGAAAAATAAAGCGCAGAATGGGCTGAACCTGTACAAGGCATATTAAACAGAAATGTGCTTTCAGTTAACAAACAAACTCTTAAACAGAGAAATTCCTGCACTTTAAAGACAAACTCCATGTTAAACTCAGTGCAAAGGGTTGAAAGACGTGAGAAATAAAGACATAAACCTCACAGAACGTCCCTTGAAATTGATGCAATTTTTTCATCTTGTCACGTCACGTCAATGGATGGCAGTGCTTGTGCTGTACGGCAGTTCCACCAACAAACACGAGGGGGCGACATGTCATCAGATTATTTCAGCTTTCCATGATAACCTGTTTAAGTCAAACGGTGAAGCTGATCTGAGATCTGTGATCCTAACAGGATCTGAGTTCCTGTGATCCTGATCTGAGATCTGTGGTCCTAACCACTGAAACTATATCCAAAGGTCATTTTACAAACGTTTATAAAGCTCTGCAGCTCAGTCAGCTGCGTACGTTATGTGTCCTGATACTCTATTTTTCTTTAAACAAATTTGTTCCTTCGATTAGCTTTTAGACTTCATTCTTAGGACATCTATAAATATATATTTATTAGTTTTGTTTAATAAAATTCCTGACAAAACTATGTACATCCTAGAAAACTGTAAGCAGTTTCGGAGGAACGTCTACATTTCCTTCATCTTTAAACTCTTTTAAAACACGTACCTGTGCGCTACTGCTCATCACATCATCATAACTTTAAAACTCATTTCCTTGACATAAACTCAACACAGACCTGCGGGAGAAGCCACTAAAGGCTGCGAGTTACTGACCATGGCGCTCGCTCAAGTTTTTTACTTAACATTTTCAGATTGTGAACAAGAAGAAACTGAATAAGAAATAAAAACTAGAAATGTCTTAACTAGAGAAGAACTCTATGTGACGTCACCGAGAAACGCTTTAAAACACTTGTGAGCACATTGTTAACAGGTATAAATAATACACCATTATGCAATTTAAATAAATACATCACTTATTTAAAATATAAATAAGGAAATGCACACAGATTAAGGGTCGTGTGAAAAATAACACCTGGCAACTCCATCTCCTGTAACAACTAAATAAAATCTAATTCATGACTGAGTTTAAGTTCGGAGCTCATTGCGAGGCATTTTTGTTCATTTGTAACTTTGAACCGATCGGCTCGTTGCTCATAACAGAAGTGAATGAGGGCATGTAGTGTAAAACCTTATCAAAGTCTTCAGTTTAAACTATTGTTGTGCACTGTGCCTGTCACCACGTGGACAAAATAAACACAAAGCAACTATTTACACACATATAAGCTGGAACATTTTGCTTAACTGGAGGTTTGATGACATCTGTACAGGTTTTGGGACAAGCCTGCAGTCAGAAAGTCTGAGGGGTCGGTCAGTGCGCTAAACAGCTAGCATGCGCTGTTGCAACACAACGCCCTCTTCGGTCCACCAGTGTAATTCTTAGAGAGGGTCCAGTGTCGGCTTCTAACCCACTTGGGGTGCTACAGAGAAGCAGAACTCCAAGGTCGACATTTGAGCTCCACCACTAGAAGTTCATGCCACGAGACCAAGAGTTTTTTTTTTGTTCTTTGACTGAACGAGTTCTGAAGTCCTCACTCGTATCTGTAGAGGCGTTTCTCCACAGCTCTGAAGCTGATCTGCTCAGCTGAGTATCTCTGGTCCAGCTCCAGCAGGGACTGCAGTAAGGTGTTGATGTTTGCCCGAAGACCTTCCTTCTGCATCCAGACCTGCAGCAGGTGATAAACTTTGTCGTCTGGGTTCAGCTTCTCGGCCGTTTTGATGGAGTTGTCGCTCACGCCGATGCTTCTGAAGAACTTGTTATGGATTCGTACGTCCAGAGCGTCAAACAGATCGAAGCTCCGGCTGAGAGATTCCTCCTCACCTACAGAACCGGAGACATGACAGTCGATACTGTTGATGCGTTCAGTCACAAAATGACACAGAATAAACCAAGAATTTCTTCTGAATGTAAAACACTAATCCAAATATCTTACCAAGGACAGGAACAAGCGTTCTGAGTGGACCATCATCCTACACAAAAGTCATTTAAAACAATGTTAATGTAATGTTATGATGTCATAATCTATTAAATCTGCTGTTTGCAAACAAAGCTCTTTTGACACAACCGCAGGCCTCATGTTTAATCTGAGAGACTCGTTCTTACTAACCTGTGCCCACGGCTCTGCAT
The DNA here is from genome assembly GCA_036877545.1 of Yasuhikotakia modesta. Lineage (NCBI taxonomy): Eukaryota > Metazoa > Chordata > Actinopteri > Cypriniformes > Botiidae > Yasuhikotakia > Yasuhikotakia modesta. Next base: position 14,441 of record JBAJNP010008119.1, on the reverse strand, counting down.
CTCTCTCTGTCTGTCTTTGGACCGGGGGGCTCGACCGTGGCGAGTCTCCAACACCCAGGGTGGGATGGAGGGCAGACAGGCTTGTTTGGGAAGAGCTGGTTGTGTTTGGTAAGCTGTCGCCCAATCCCCGATCCTCGTCCTCCACCGGGATGCTGTTGCCCCCTGTTTCCTGGATCAACAGGGGGCGGGACTCCGGCCGCCCCTCCTCAGTCTTCTCCAGTCCAGCGTTGCGGCTGTTTTCTCGCTCTTCCTCTGATCTTGGGCTCACGTCATCCTAAGCGATGCACAGCCAGCGATTAAACCAGAGATTACAGCAGAACAGAATAAAACACAATAAAGCGTCAGATTGTTTTACAGGAACTTACGATTGGAATCTTCACCTCTTTTAAATCTCCATCAGCTTCTGAAACAGACCAAATTAAAATGACAAATTTACCAAAATGTTTTTAAACAAAACGTCTGCCAGTTTTAAAGACTTATAAAGAACTGATTTCTGACGTACCACTCCGTCTATGTTGACGTTTTCTCCAGAAGATAAGAATTAGCATGGCAACCAAAATCAACAAGACCAGCGGCACAACAACTGTAAAAAACACAACAACACATTCAGTCCTGCAGTTACTGTCATAACTAACAGCTAAAATCTTATTTTCTGATCTGTTTCTGTTCTGAATCCATATTTACATGCATAACATAAATGCGAGCGCTCACTGGCAGCTATAGTCTCTCTGTGAATGGACGGCGATGGCGATGGCTCCGTCGGGATTGAAGGGCGTTTCCTGCACCTTGTGTTTGATGTCGGAGTGCAACTCTTCACTTCTTCCTCATCAGCTTTGCACCTGCAAAGCCACGAACAAAAAAGCAGACAAAAGTCTTTTAAATGGGAGCAGACCTTTGGGCTGTAAATAGGAGCCTTTAAATAACAGTCATTATGCGCCCCGAAAGCCTCAGGGGTTAAAGGTGGAGGGTTCGAACCAGCGGGATGGGAATCTGAGTCACTGAATGTCGGGAGAATCTAAGGCAAGGGTTCAAAGGTTACCAGCAGGTGGGAGGGTTCGATTCATCACAGCTTTTAATAGAGAGCTGTGCCGCTAAACAGGAAGAGAGAATTCCTACAGGAGGAAAAACTCACCGGATGCATTTCTTGCAGACTTCACACGGCTCATCTGGAAGGCAGTACGAACCGGATTTGCATTCACACTTGGTGTTGCTCGTACTGTTGCAGTTCGAAACCACGTCCTGATCTGCAGCGGGAAAAGAGAAGTAAGAGTGAACAGTCTGAATCCGGATTCATTCTTACAAACATCTGCCTCTGCCTACATCTGTCCAAATCCAGATTCAATCCAGATCAAGTCTCAGAGGCTATACGGACAACATCTAATAATCCCCACTGAGTGGTCAACACCTCAGAGCTCACAGAAGAACTCAGCTAACACACCTCTGTGACTCAGCTAGCAGAGGGCGAACGAGGGTGTGATTAATTGCACCTCCTTTATGTCAGAAATAAAACAGACAATGAACAAGAGTCCACATGATACAGACACACCCGGCGTCATCAGAAAACAACAGACTCACAACTGCAAAAGCATGAACACACACACAAACACACACTCACACACACACACACACACACACACACACACTCACACACACTCACACACACTCACACACACACACACACACACACACACACACACACACAGCCCACACCCGGGTCATGTAACGATAAGAGATCAGATTCCCAGGAGCGAAGCGTCCGGCACAGGAAACATTAAACTACGCTTTATTCAGAGTCTCTGTCCTCATCAGAATCCTATGGGAGGATTATTGTCCAATGGGTGGGCCAGATTTTGTTTATAAAAAATTGTGGTGTTTACTAGAACATAACAAGCGGTCTTGTGGGAGGAAAGTTAAGTGTTTAGGTAAACCTAACGGTTAAATAAGCAGCTAAAACACGTCCAACACAAATAAACAGAAAGTAAACGAATGGCTCTCATTTCATCGCAGCCAGAGACAGACTAAATAACTCAGAGACGAGCTGTGATGAGTTCAATGTGCTTTAAATTTTCCCTCCCAATTCACGGATCACACCGAAGTTTTTCCATCTTTCATAAAGGAGAATCTGAGTTTACAAAGCAAAGCCGTCATTTGTTTATATGATTCATGAAGGATTGTTTTGTTTGGTATTGTAATTTCTTGTTTCGAGGTAGCGGTTCTAAAGTGAATTGTTTGTTCAGTTGTCACATTGGTTTCCCAGGATATGTCTGTTATGCATCTGAATGTTACGTTCCCGTGTGCTCCGACTACACAGACCGTCTACTGACACTTCATCAATCACAAAAGCAGAGATTTGTGTGTCCCCTGTCACACACAATGCAACGTTTTAACCAAACGCTTTCTTTAAAAGGAAAATGTACTAAAGTTCTGCCACCATTTTCACAAATACAACAGCAGTTATAAAGAAGAGTTTCCTGTCATGAAAGCAAATGGTGACACAGTTAAACCAGCCTGTGTTACAGCGCAGTCTTAGATGCGTTACCTCGGTGACACTGGCTGCATTGCAGACACTGCTCCATGCCTGTGGGGTGTTCGGCATACGTGCCGGTCTTACACGGACTGCATGTGCCCCTCTCCTGATGTCTGCTGCACTTAACACTCACGAAGGTGCCTGTCATAACATAACATAGCATAGCATAGCATAGCATAGCATAGCATAGCATAGCATAACATAGCATAACATAACATAACATAACATAACATAACATAACATAACATAACATAACATAACATAACTTCTTATTATAAAATAAAAATCTTATCATAATTTATTAGTCATGATCAATTATTTATAATAACATTAGTAATCACCTGTGTTTCATACAAAATTGACCTTAAATTACAACAATTACCATTTGAAAACCCTGGGAACTGTTTTTTTGGGCAGAAATATTGATGATTCATAATAAATGTATTACGGGAAACAGCTGCAGTTATAGAAATAGTTGAAGAGACACATATGTATGTAGCATGAACCGCTAATCTCTATCTGAGGCACAGGAGAGTGTTTGAGTTGCATTTGAGTTGCGTTTGAGCTGAGACACTAAGGAACCTCTCTGTGAAACATGAACTTCAGTGAAGAATCTCACCAGCTTCACAGTTTTTGCAGCAGAAACCATTGTGAGAATATTCCTGGTTCTCCACACAGTTCACCTGTCTGGCTGTGCGGTTCTGTAGATCTGCACCCAGTTCTGCTCCATGACCCACGAGAACCAAAGCAGCCACGATAAGAACCTGCAGAGGAACACAAGAACTGAGATGTTTCTGCTTACATCAAATATGAAGTTTATTATTAATAATAATAATATTACATGTGAAATTAGGTGCTTTCAGTAATAAAGCTGTTTGTTGACTGATAAAATAAAATTGTCTTGCCTGTTAGTAAGATCTGAGACATGTCTTGATTAGATTTTAAACCCTGGCTTTTCCCAGTAACCTTCTGTTACAACTACCAATAAATATGATCTAACATATTTAATTTAAAAGAACAAACAGAGCAAAACAAGTAATTTTACCTAAAATTAAGCGGCCGTCCATTAGTAGCAGAGATGATTTCTCTCTCTCAATCTCTCTCAGATGTAGGATAATTCTGAGTTCTCATAAGTGACCTTGTGTTAGTAATCTAGTCTTTAATACAAACCATCTGATGTGCAGAGCAAAGCTAATTAACAACAGGAGAGAGAGAGAGAGAGAGAGAGAGAGAGCAACTCTTCGCAAAACTTTGAAAGGAGGCTCTCATTTGTAAAAGTGAGTGTGTGTGAGAGAGTGTGTGAGTGAGTGAGTGTCAGAGTGTGTGTGAGCGTGTGTGTGTGTGTGTGAGTGAGTGTGTGAGTGAGTGTGTGAGAGTGTGTGTGTGTGAGAGAGTGTGTGTGTGTGAGAGAGTGTGTGTGTGTGAGAGAGTGTGTGTGTGTTAACAGCAGCTCTCTGTATGGACTCAGTATGCATGAGGAGAAGGGGGTCCGGTACTTCAGATGAGCACTTTATGGGCCCCTGGGACCCCCGTCTTTCTTCTCCCTCTTTTCAGCGTGTCACAATGAGAAGCCCTCATTTACCTCCAAACAACACGCTTTAGAAGCGCCACTTCAAATGAGCCACATTCTCACAGACACACAACCCCAGTCACACACCTCAGCGGCAACCCAACACCACGGCTCTATCTGACGGCCTACATTTCCCATTATCCCCCAGACAAACAGATAAAAGCAGCAAGCTGACAGGCCAGTCCCCAGCGCTGGAAACCTTTAAAGTGCCGCTCTGATGTTTAATTTGTGTTTAATTTTTACCCTAATAAAATTTAGCAGATTGCAGCTTTAACTTCTGACAATCCAATCAAATAATGAGTGAAAAAATAACACAGGAAACTGAAGAGAAGCACAATGCATTGTGGGATGCGATGACCTGGTGTCAGAGCTTTGGTCATTCACTGAACATTCTGGCAAACGTTGTCAAACATCTGTTATAAATCTAAAATACCTGCATACTGTGTCCCGCACACGATATATACTGCAGAAACCGTACGTGTAGAAACGTTAAACGATTATGAAGTCTTGGTTTCCATATTCCTTCATGTTTATTCAACAAACGGCTGCAGAAAAAGTTGTAGCTGTTATGACAAAGTGTTACTATTGAGCAGTTTAAGCAGAACAGCAGACGAGCCATCAGAGAACGTACAGCAACAGTCACACGTTACTGTAAACTAGTATCAAATGCAGCTGAACAGCTGCGTTAAGTCAGCGAGGGCATTCCAAAGACGGTGAAACGCAATACGGCGGCTATAAGAACGAAACTGGAAAGCTAATGCATGTTTTATTCCAGCTTTTAAAGACGGTTTTGCAGGCAGACAAATGCAACATCTCATTGCTCACAGTAAACAAACTCAACGGGAGGCGAGACACATATTTGAGGTTTAAGACGTTTGGAACACAATTGTCTTTTTGTTGAAACACAGAATGAGTCTATCAGCCTTAAGGGAAACCAAAGTCAGAGACAAGCCAGTGTTCACAGGCAGTTAAACAGATCGAGACAATGAAACAGCAAGACTGAGGAGGTTGTGAGATGAACTCAAAGTGTGTGAGCCCAGAGTTTCAGATAAAGTGAGTGTGTGCGCGCAGGAGGGAAGTCTGAGGCAAACTTTGGCCCGAGTGGAAGTCTCTGGACATCAGCCATGCCTTGTTGTTCTAAGGGAGTTTCCTGGATCGAGCCGTGCTCGCGTCAGACTTTCCACAGACGCTCACAGACACACACGCACAATCGCACCATTTAGACGCAGCCGCCGGGAGGCGGGGTCACAGAGCCACGGATATGAAGAGCTGGAGGAATCTGAAGAGAGACTGAAACAGGAGAGACACAATAGAGAGAGTGTGAGAGGGAAGAGACATGGGAGTTTGGGAAGCAAAGAAAAGAGAAATGGAGAGAGAGGGGGAGAGATTCCGGAGTCTGGAGAGACACACTAAAACCATTCAGATGAGGGGAACATTAAAAGTCACACTAATGAGTTACAGTACACTCTCTCTCACACACACTCTCAATCTCTCTCTCTCTCTCTCTCTCTCTCTCTCTCACTCACACACACACACACACACACTCTCAATCTCTCCCTCTCTCTCTCACACACACACAATCTCTCACACCCAAACACTCTTACACTCTCTCTCTCTCACACACACTCTCATACCCAAACTTTCTCCCTCTCACCTGCACACACACACACGCTAGAAATAGCTAACAGGAAACATTCTCAGAACGCTATGCAAACGTTCTGTAAAAATGCTTAAGTTATCAAAACAATTTGGCAATGTTAATCAAACTATTTTAACCATATGTCATAAACAATCTGAAGTAGTGGAATATGTTAAAAGCTGTACATAGTTAAACAAAATGTTGTCATCTACTGCATGCATTAGTTTGGGGGGCTTGAAATGTTAAAAGCTGCTTCATGTCTGACACCTGTTATCTTATACCACCCCCAGCACATGTACAACGTCCTGCAAACCCATCTGGGTCACAGTTCACTAATCTGACAATGACATCACCCACCAGACACAGAACAAACCAATGACAGTTCAGCCAGTCTGAGGAACGTCTCTGCCAAGCGTTCATTAAAAACCAGTCAAAGCAACTTTTCCCAACTGCACATCAGACGAGTGCGGCGATGCTATGGAAACTGCACGCTCCAAGTCTCCATGGCGACACGTCTGATGTCAAAACAGGTGGTCTTTTTTCCCTGTACAGGCATGCATAGGGAACGCCGGGGGGGGCATGGATTGGGTGATATCACTTCCTGTGTTTGCACACTCAGTCCTGGAAAGATTCACAGCTGACAGCTCATAGCTAAAGTATGAACACACGAAACAACATCAGATATTACATCAGATGATTGACTGTTTACTAAAAAGAATAAAGACCTTCTGACGCAAGCGTGCAATTCCTGTCACGCCTTTTTACAACTTCCTGCCTGTTTATAATGCAAAACAAACTTGTCTTATCTTTCTTTACTAATACGGCCATTTTAGTACCAAGAAGTTTTTATAAGAAAGTAAAATGACACCCTTAATTCATTTGCAGGCAAATCTAGGTAAAATACAGGTATTAAATTACATTTAAACATTTCTTTAAAATTAACTCAGTAACATTTTTTTAAATGTTCAACCCCCAGGAATGTTTTAGAAATGTAATACCTCACATGTGTTCTACTAATGTTATGAGTTACTGCAGAAACATTTTTGATAACTTTATGAGAACATTTCCTGTGAGCTGGGAAGAAACTTTCATTAAATGGCAGCCATCTTGTGTTAATAACTGTAACTGGACCCTCGTTTACAATCTAATCCCACCCAAAAAATCTCTTTAGAGAAGAAAAGGTGAACTAGCTTTAATTAGCTAGTGCTGCTAGAAACTGAGCTGTTGTCTTCATCAGCAACGCTTTCCTGCTATCCTGATAAAACCTTCTGCTTATCCATGACAAAGACCCTCAGTTACGGAGTGGGATCGGTAACGGGGGTCTGTAAGAAGAACCTAGCAGTCAGAGACACAGGACCAGAACAACCCAAAACGCAAACAGTTTCTTATGTCCCAGGGAATCCATTCAGGAGGAAACGTAGTGAGATCACAGCATCCAGACCGCCTGCGGTGAGTCCGGCCTGTAATAGGTGGTCAGAATGCAGACCAGTGTGGTCACCTTAGCGTCCATGATGAGAGTTCTCCAGAACCCACAATCACGGCTCACTAGCAGCTCACCAGCCCGGCGTGTTCGGAGCGAACGGACCGCCCGGCTCCACCCGAATGAGGAATTATGGATGTATTATTGGAAAACTGTCTTTCTGAAAACACTGGGAGAAAAACAAACAAGTAACAGCTGGACCTCACGTACTGAGGAGAACGTTGCCAATTTGTGTGAGAAAATCCTATTTCTGAGGTCCTGCCCATAATTAAAAGAAAAACGAGAGACGTCTGACCCTGAAACACGGCGGTCACCCGAGAACACGGGCCAAAAACTCTTCTGTGCAAACGGTGGAATAGTTCAGTAGGAATAATGAATTTTGTTTGACTGGCTGAGCACCAAAATAAACGCAAACTGAGAGCAAAACACAAACAAACTCTTATGAATGAACTCATGAATGTTAACGGCCGTACAGTCACATAACAAACAACTTCAGCACGAATCTCACACAGACCTTTGGCCTGAATGAATGAATTCATACGGACTATAAATCTTTATCTGCCTATTAATTTGTTTCAAACACACACGATTCTCAAGAATAGTATTACACAGTTTTATTGTTTGCTATATAATTGTGTGTGTGTGATCAGTTACTGTACATCTACTGTACAACGGACAGTATATTCCTGTACTCAGCAGATGATTCCCATTAGCGCTGTCACGCCGTACCTCATTATTTCTAGGAAAATGAAAAGCTTATGGAATCGTGCTGCAGTTTTCCGCAGATCCACGTTTTATGCGTAATAATGACAGGATGTGTTGCACAACAATCTTTATCTTTTAACTTATAGCATAAGACACAGGAAACACAGGAAATAAGAACAGAATCCAGCTCTGAACTTTTGAATGTACCAACATTGATAGACTAGCTGTTGGGTTAACTGATTAACTGGTCTACTAACTGGTGTGGCGTCGGTCCTGCATAAGTAACTGGATTTGGGTTGAAATGCTCGTAATATTTCTTTAATGGATATTATGAAAGACATTCTTGTAGTTAAACAAAACTGCTAAGAGTTATAAAACAGAATGCAAAGATTTTACGGCACGTTTTTTACTTTTAACACCAAAGTCATATGCTTGCCTGTAGCAGGACGGTTAAGAAAAATGCTGGATAACTAGTTGTCTGTGTTCGGACCCATCCCTAGTCAGAACGCCGGTGGAGCGGCAGACCGGTGCAGTGAGGGGGAACGTTTTTGGCAAGCAGATCAAACACAATCCTTTTTTAAAAATGACTCAAACTGTGGTGAAGTCGCAGCTGACACACACACACACGCTGAAACTCATGAACTCTACCTAAACCACAGATCACACGCAAACACACTAACACATGGTGAGACACACATACACAAATCCTGGGTATGAGCGTGTGAAAATCTGTAATGGCTCCTCTCGGGGACACAGGAAACTGTCAGACAATGTGGACACACACACACACAATCTTCAGTGACGGCCGAACAACATGCTCACATACTCTCCAAATCCACAAAAACAACTGAACATCGAATTTTCTAACATTTTTTCTATGCCAGATATGATAATATACCACATTTTAAAAACAACATCTTGCAAACAACCTGCCAGTTTCGTCAATACGAGTGCATCACAAACCACAAACGCACAATGATCAGGGACAGGTCATGCTTCCTCACTAGATAACTAGTTAGAGGGACTAGTTTATCTGGATTGTGTGCTTCGCATATTTTACCAGGGTAAGTTAAATAAGATACAGCGGTTTAGCTAAACACACATTCATGTCTCCAGCTGTTTTTGAGTTTCACACCACAAAACATTAAACTTTTAAACACAACAACATTTTTAAAAACATCCTCAGACCCCTGCAGTCTGTTCCAGGACATTTTAAACAGATCTGGCCCACAAGTCCTCCAAAAAACCTCCAAAAAACTCTGGACTGGGATCCCAGGAGTGACATTTTTCAAAGGTGACGGGGTTTCAAAGCCCACAGCTTAGAGATCAGGCGGACGCCTGCTGTCCTCTGTGCGTGTGAGAAGATATTAATAGCCGGAGAAACTCGCGTCGACACAAGTTTCCTGTGTTTTCTGCTTTCTGTTAAAACAGAGGCTGGCGAACACAGACACGACGGGATTGCTCAAATCACTTCCCTTCAGAAAGAGGAAAAGAGGGTGAGAAAGACCATGACAATAAAGAGAAGAAAGAGGGACACAAAAAAAGAAACTGAATGTGATTCACTTCCTGTGTAAAAAGACATTTGAGGTCCTGGACACAAAGTCATCGTGCTGGTAAGAGCTGGAGCTAAACCTCGGTTAGAAACGTAAAACAAAGCATTTTTCTGGTGTTTAAACGTATACGTGAAGCCGTCCACCTCAAACCGACTGACTTCCAACGTTTAAACTCAATTTACATTCCTTTTTCTCTTCTAAACGATCTTTCATGTCTCAGATAAACTAAGTTAGCCGCTCATGTCTTCCATTACTGTGGACAAAACATCTGTGGTGTTTTCAGTTTCGGTCGAGGGACAAAACTTGCTAAACGAATGAGATAAAATGCCACAGAACTCCTGACAAAGGAATTGAATTAAAATAACAAGACATCCCTCCGTCCCAAATTTAATTACTGTTAAATATTTCCATTTCTTCACCGTCTCCTCCATGGAAAGTTCTGGAGGTGAACGGCTCCTGCGTCAGAGATCATTGAAGTCTTCTTCAATCAAAAGACGAGTGAGTCAGTGGCTCATGTCTTTGTGTGACAGCTCTATTGACTTAGAAACGGGTGGAGTGAGATTCAAAAGCCTTTATTGGAGGGCCGTGACTGTCTTCTGGTAATCTTTTAACAATACATATCAGTATCAAAGAAAAACATGCGTCAGTTTATGACAACGCTGCTTGTTTATTAAGCTTGACTGACGTGCAGCAAGTACAACAAAGTGTAATATTAATTACATAAGATGACATTTTAATGCCAAAAACACACACTTCAGTGATATTAGAACAAGGTCACAGTGCGTTGACTCTCTATCAGCCTTCCCAGCATTCACAGGGGCAGAGAGCTGAGTTCAAACCACCGAATGCCTTCCCTGACTAATTCAGACCCTACAGATGACCTCTGACCTCAGGTTAATTTCATAGTTTGGGATTTTCCTACCACCGGAGCGATTTAGCATGAAGTGGATTCAATCGTGTCTCTACAAATCACGGCTAACAGGACCAGACAACACACACAAAAATACTGAAGACTTCTTGATCTGAAATGATCTTTAATTTGGTGGTTTTCAAAACAATTACAAATAATTACAATGGACTTCAATGCGATTAATCTGCATATTGTGTAATTAATTTGATTATGAAATAAAATTGACACAAAGTCCATTAAACCAGCTGCAAAATGTAAACACCAGTCATTTATTTGTCTTTTAGTGCCTATCCTGTGTTTCTATTTATAGAAACAGAAGTTGCACTTTACTCCCAACGTAATAAATAAGATCATTTTCTACAGAAAACACCCACCGCAGCTGAACGGACACTGAACACGTTTAAGGTGTGACCAGACTTAAAAACACTATTATCCATCTCTGTACATGAAACGCAACACCCTCATCTCATTTCCTACATTTCAGCACACACCCTAATTCAAGACCAGTTTGCTACTGTGGCTGGTTATCCAATCTGCACTACACCTGTGGAATTATGGAAAAAGACACAAGGATAATGGACAGAGTAGGTGTGGCTTTCAAGAAAACAGGGGATCAACACTGACTGTTCAATTTTAAGTCAAAGTCCCAGTAATTATTGTTTGATGACACTAGATAGGGAAACACACACACACACACACACACATACATACATACATACACACAGATACATACACACACACACACACATGGTTTTGCTGACTTTTGGGTACAAATTTGACCCCAATATATGGTTACATAACCTGCCCAGCACACACACACACAGGTGCGCAGTATAAGCGTTTTAACTGGAGTCAATGGACACTGAACAGAAGGGCGGCTGAATAGCACTCGCATTGTAATACATGTAACAAATCTCTCATTCAGTCACTCAATATGAGTGCAGTGATCTGTAAGGTGTGGCCGGCTTATAAAATGAAGCACTGACAGACACCTCACCTCACCTGGGAGGAACAAACCGGCAAAAGAAAGAGAAAAGTGAGACGGACGCTTCACCACAAACCCACACGCCGTAAAGCCTGTCGCTTTTCAACCACCTCTCATTATCTCTCCCACGAAATGTTTCATGCCACAAGACGTCATTATATCTCACAAGCAGGAAGAATAAAGATTTGTGTACTTACAAGACTCATAATCTACCTGTGTGATGCGTGTGCAGGCAATTTCTAAACCAGCATCAAGATTTTCGGGGTAAAATGTATAAAAAAAGGAAATGTTTATCTTTTACTCGCCTTTTCTGCGTTTAATAGTTAATTCCAAATGATTCCACAGCATAAAACTACAAACCCACTATACAGACTCAGTTATCGTCATTCATAAAAGTTGCGTGTTTCATAAAAACTTTAAAAGGGAAAAACAAACACCACACAAGACATCAGACGTCTGCCTAACTCAAATAATAGCCTTAAAGCTTAACCAGACATGATAAATGTGTCTCTCCTCTCGGTATAAACGACAGCAATGGGGCTGAATAACCAAGCTTGTTTATTGTGGCAGTCTACAAAACAGACCAAGAAACAGATTTAAGACGTCTAACACACAGACTCCCACACTCTGTCGATTGCTCTGATAATGGGCGTTGCGTCAAACAATCTTCTCTCTTCCTGTTTACTTGTAAACGTAGATTTTATAAACAACTGATGGCAGAAAAAGTGGCCAAGTTTAAAGGTTTCTAACAAGCGTTGGGATAGAGACCACCGCAGACCCCTGTTTGGATCGGAGGGGCCGGTGGAGAGATACCGCACAAGCTTCCTGTCCATGCCCATACCCCTGAGAGCGAACGCTGATAAGACTCAAAGCGAGTGCGCGGGCATGAGCGTCATGAGAATGAACGTAAGGAGTGTGCGAGTTTGTGAGTTTACAAAAGATGTGATTTCTGTGACTGTCCTCAGTGTTGACAGGAAGTTTGTGGTGGGAGCCGTACGCCTCTGTCCAGCCACCCCGAACCCCCCCGACCCGACCCATCTCATCCGATCTCATCCGGCCCTGGAATGTGTGAGCTATGCACACTGGCACGGACTAATCTAAACTATAACCAGCCAAACAGCGCAGACACATAACTTAGCAACGTTTACAGCATGCATAAACAGCCACACTGAAAACTATGGCTGCCCTTTCATTCAGATGAACATATACGGAGTTAACACTGAGGTTCGACTGATTAAAAGCAACAATGATCATCTAATCTCTCAAATACGCCTAAAAAACTTGTAAGAAGAAGAAAATATCTTTTGATTCAGGGGAAAGGATACATGCATTTGCACAAAAACACACAAAATCAATGCAACCACAAACTTTCTCTGCATCTTAATAAGATTTCAGTAAATATCATCTGGTTTGGGACAGTGTGGAGTTGTTAGTTAAAGACTCGGAGCACTTTAATGCTCAGAGGAAAGTTTTAAAGGTGAGTTTTAACATTCAGCGAGTGAAGCGTTTTTATAGTGCCACTTTTGGCTCGGCAGAGCTGGAAAAACCAACAAAGAGGCACTGAATGACTCTTTTAACGCAAAATAAACTCAACACTGGAACCGCTGGCAGGAAACTCTCCCAAGATGAGCTTCATTTGAACGGAGAAGCCTGGAAACTGCTCAGTTTATCAAGACCAACATTTAAATAACAACACACTGTACATCTGTCTCAGAAACTGGAGCCCTACATAGACAGCACTTTGTGACATTAATGCAAGCACTATTTTTACAACACTTTTGAGACTACAGACAAGTATCTAATGAAGCTGTCAAAATATTTAGACACCTCAGTCTATATAAAAACAAACAATGACACAAGACTAGCCATAAAATAAAATATATAAGACATACATTTCTATTTATAAACCATAAAACTGTAAAAAATATGTTATTTTGACACTAAATATCACTTTTCAAACAGACTCAGACAAGTGTGTGAATCAAACCGACCCTCACTGAGACTTAAACACAGATTTATACAGATTTATTTTACTTAAATACCGATTTAAAAGCCATCAAGTGTTTAACACTGAAGGCAGACAACAGGAGAAATGACTGCATTCATTTATAATTGTAAATAAGTATAAGACAGTAAAACAAATCACTGCACAGGTATCAACAAGTTTCAGCTTTCGTGTGAACTTTGTAAAAGCACAGATCGTTTAAAACGCACTTTAATATAAACAACAAGACTTAATATTTGACTTCTTACCGTCATGCTCGTGAACGCGTCCATCCTGAACGGATGACGTATTTTTCCTATTCTTGTTTACTTTATACTCCGGAAATGATGCTTTTAAACCGAGAGACGAGGAAAAATCAGGAAAAACAAAGTGGATCCAACTTTTGAGGGCCTGTCAGAAACGTCTCATCGCCGCGAGCCGCTCTCAGAAGCGCGCGTGACGTAATAACAACTCCGTCCGCTTCGCAGTCAAGGGGACTAAATGAGACACGCCCGGCGCGGTGACGTCACGTGACGCAAGCGCGGCGTCACAAGGGGGCGTGGTCTCGTCGTAATAAAAGCGCCGTGATTTATTTTGTTTAAAGTTGTTTTTGCCAAAAAACTTTGTTTCTTATCTCGGCTTTTATTGTGTCATTATGAACGACACCATAAACTTAAATGTTCACGGTTTGGTAAAATCACGCAGAGTTTGCTGGCAAATTACACTTTATATAGTTTTACTAGTTACAAATATGACATACAAAAATACATGAAATACAAATTCATGTAACTTAGTCTTATTTTGCTTCGCAAAACAACAACAAAACAAAGTAAAGCAACTTGGCATTTAGGCAGAATTGCCCTGACATTTATCTGAACACAATAAAACTGTTTACAAAAAAATTGCCTTTAAAACATCTTTGATGGGGTTGAATGTGGGGATTTTTACTTTAAATTTTACTTTACTTTACAAAAAGAGTTAGAAATAATCTATCATGCCAAACCTCTGACGCGATCTGCACACATTGTGAAATCTGTTCTGCTTCATTTGTTGGGTTTAAAAGGTGTGCACACAAAAAACTGCCAATA
>JBAJNP010008118.1:0-20949 GCA_036877545.1 Yasuhikotakia modesta | reverse complement strand
AATGTAAAATCAGTCAGTGTATTACTTTACAGGGATCTGTTAGAGCACCGGTTCACAACACGCATCACTCACACGGCTGCTTGAGTCTAATGAATACAGTCTGTTACGTTGTTATGTAAATGCCGGGTCCGTGACACAGAGTTAAAGTCCAGCTGGCCTCCGTGAGTCTATATCCGACAGGTCACTCATCCCACAGGGATTTGACCCTTTCACACCGGGTCTGTTGAGACTGCAGACTGACAGCCAAATGAATAATGGTAATTTACCGATGCTGAAATGTGAACATTTGCATCGGACGCCAAAGTAACCAAACCATCCAATGTCTAAAAATGTGTTTTGTGACACCAGTCTTAAAGTCTATACAGGGATATTAAAACACATATCATAATCTTAATACTGTAAAGCTTATCTATTATTTTATCCAACAACATGTCCTGATGCCTAGAAATCTTAAATCATTTCCCCCAAAGCAGTTTCACAGCTGCAGTTTTTTGCTTTTTGTCGCAACATCGAATATAAATGTTTTGAGCCACAGTCAATAAAAGACAACGGTTCCCTATTATGTGTCAAACTTTACGGGTGATTTGGTAAATGGGCTGCTAAAAAAACGCTGAGTAGGTGAATGTGTGCGACTGAGATGACATAAATCGGGGCTGTGCAAAAATGACTAATCCAGAACTACCTTGGGGGATGTGTTTTATAAAGAAACGGGCCCCTCTTATTAATATTTAAAGGCTATATTTATTGACAGCCCGTTGATTTACGGGGGTGATGAATTCTTTGCAGTGACGGTCAATTGCAGCTCTTAAGATAAAGCGTATAGTTCGCTTGCACACGTGCCTTATGCTTATTGAGTTAAAATATGCACTCATATTTTCTCACTTATCACTTTTGTTTGTTGTCCTTGCAGTTTTTGTTAATGGCAAAGTCGATGCACAGGCTTGAAAGACTTGGCATTTTTTTCTTCCGTTCCTTTGCGTTCTTCCGTGCTGGTTGTTTATCCCAGATTAGACTTTAATCTTGAGGATAGCATTTGAATTAATCTTTTATTAAACTCCAACTTCAGGAGATACTTACCTATACTTAAAAAATAGACGTGTTTCCTAGTTAACCTGTCATTGTATGTACTGACAGCTGAGCACAAATTAATAATATCACCCTATATATACACCCTATTTTGTATAAATATTTCATGCATTGTTTATCACCGGTCTGGATGTAAACCATATTTGCCCACGTAATACATTTGACAGCAGATGCTATAAATTAAGTCTTTGTGTCCCATTCATTCACTTGTCATTAGACTTGAATTAATGATGGTCCACTAATTACTGGCATTAATTACACTAATAGGCAGATATCATGCCACACATGGTACAAAGTGAAATCGCCTCCATTCAAATAAATGGAATCTAATTAGTGCCATTATTAGTCTCTTGTTCCTGCCACTGTGTGAAATACATTGAAATACAACCACAATTTACTGCTTGTAATACAAAAATCATTGTTTCTTTATGTATCTTATGATTTAAAAAGGAAAAATCAGAGATTGATTGTTAATGTCTAGGCTAAAATAGGTTACAATGTGAAAATGTATGTGAAAAATGATTTTGGATTAATTTGCATATATAAGCGTGTTGAATGGATTTTCAAGGACTCATTTTTACACACAACGTGTTGTACCTTAAATATCACTGTCAATACTGTCAAGTATAAAATAATGTGCCCTGCTAAGTCAATTTTTGTCATGCTAGCGGAAACTTACAAATCAGGCAAAATAGGTGACATCATAAGATAAGGACAAAAAGGACAAAATAATATAATATTTTATATTTGTAACTTACATTAGGGCTGACAAAATAACACATAAACAATAAAAGGACAAAATAACATAACAGTTTATATTTGTACCTTACATTTAGAGCTGACACATTTATCCAAAGCAACTTACAATGAGTTCACGCTACACATTTTATCAGTACATGTGGCCCCTGGAATCGAACCCACAACCTTTGCGCTGCTAACGCAAAATGCTACCAGTTGAGCTACAGGAACACTGCTTGTGTTGGTAAGAGTTGAAAACACCTGTGTTATTTTGGTAACTATTAAAGTACATCTAGCTTTTACTTTCTTCATGCCCCTCACGTTTCCGCTAACATGACAAAAATTGACTTAGCAGGGCACATTATTTTATACTTGACAGTATTGACAGTGATATTTAAGGTACAACACATTCTGTGTAAAAATTAGTCCTTGAAAATCAATTCAACAGGCTTATATATGTAAATTAATAAAACATAATTTTTCACATACATTTTTACATTGTAACCTATTTTATCCTAGACATTAATAATCAATCTCTGATTTTTCCGCTTTAAATATAAGTTACTGTCTTAACAGGACATTAAGATTTTTATTAATCATATCTACACAGATTCCAAGATAAACCGGCTTGCATTTCACAGTGCTGAGAACTAAAATGTTCAGGAATCTAGTCCGGAAAATTCTTTGTAAATCCTATGATAGTATGTTTAAAGAGATTTGCTTTTGTGTTTCGCTCCATTAATCCGATACCACACAGAATCCGATTGTGATTATGACAGGTCAGAGGAGGACTCGGTAAAACTGGAGAGATTTTGTTCTTATGCTAGTTCTCAGTAGCGCAGGGCAAGCAAACATAAACTACAACATTAACATTATATATTATAAATTATATAATATTGATAAATTATATAATACTACTACTAATAACAATAAATATTACGTTCAAAACATTAAATGTACAACTAAAACAATTGGTTGGGACAAGCCACAATTTAAAGATAATTTTATAAGTATTTAGACAGAGAGAGAGAGAGAGAGAGAGAGAGAGAGAGAGATACCTTAGATACGATTTCTCCCATAGGAAATTCAGGGAAATTTAGCAGGTGATGTGGGATTTCCTATAAATATTACACTTCCTAACTATGAAATGCTAATCGATACTGTCTGTCTGAACTGTTCTCCTCAGTCATGTTTCAAAGAGTGTGATATTTCCTCTGTCAAATTCAGGTGACTGTCTGCCATTACTTGTCACCAATCCTCTTCACTGATGATGAAGACCCCCTTTATTGGCAGGATGTCACGGACGATATTGATCCTTTTGTCTAACTGAAGATGTTAATAAAGTCAGGGTCTTCTCTCATTATCAGTCAGTTCCTTATAAGGAACCCGTCTCACAGTCACGCAGTAGACACTGTGTTTTATCTCTGGGTTTAAACACAGTTTTATTTTTTAGTACAATATTTGAGGAAAGCCAAAAGTGAAAGTGTCATGTTTTTGTTACATTAAACATTGAGAAGAGTAAATAACTGCTTCCCTGTGCAAATAAACACACAAAAAGGTGTAAAACAAAAGGACCAAATTTCTTGCATGAACCGCTTTAGAACCGAAACACTGACTGACAAAGTCAGACAGAGTTCCCAGGACATGGATTTACCGATCTATTGCTTGTGATTGGAATAAGATTAGAATGCAACAATATTGACTCAGTGTAATTAGAGCGGGTCATTGGGTTTGATGCTGTTAAGGACCATAAAAAACGGATTCGGCGGAATGTTGCAGAGCTGGCAAATCGCTCCCCACCCGAGCTGGAATTAAATTGGTGGGGTAATATGGAAAAGCAGGAGCTGAGAATAAACAACGAGGATCTCAGCCTCTGCTGACAGAGGGCTTTAGGTTTTTTGGGAATAATCCACAGAAACTCTTTTTTAAATAATCCATGGGATAATATAACACAGAAACTGAAAATCTTGGAATTTTGTGGAATAATCCATGGAAAATTCCAAGATTTCCATTCACACAGGTCAAGTTGTTTTTGTCGTTGAATTCTACATCCCCTTTTAATTTTTGTCACTAACAGCAGAAAATATGAAAACTGAAAGCTATTGCTTGGTAGAAATCGAATTTCCATGATGGCATTCCTGGATTATGGAATTTTGATGTGATTAGGGAATGATGGAAAAACTCGGCACTTTATTTTAGAGCCCACTGAGATGCGCGGTGCGTGTTGAACGCTGCGATTGACTTCATAAAGAATGATTGTGTTTGTGACCTTTGTGTGACCCCTCAGTCTCCGACCAGTAGTTGCATTCAAACCCGTGGACTTATTGACCCAGCGTTGAAGACGGGAAACTGCTTTATGAACCAGAATTCAAGACCTCTGTGCTTCTCATCTTATGTTTAGTGAGAAGTAATAAGTTATCCGTGAATGTCTTTTGAAGTGATTATCAGGCCGGTGACATAAAATGATGGTCATTTAATTCCATTTCAGATACCAATGAAAAAATCATGATGCACATATTGACTCAATATAAGCAAAAAGACCGACATTTTATTTATTGTTTTTTATTGATTTATTGGTTTAATTTTGCTCTTAGCGCACCTATAGGAAAACCAGACACCTTTACTCTGTGTAAAAATCTCTTTTTAAATATTTATGATGTAACTTTATTCCACTTGGAAAAACATAGTCCAAGTTAAATAAATTACATGGCTAGCAAACAATATATATATATGGTATATGGTATATATACGTACATATAGGATAAATAAATAAACTAGCATCACAACAGTATTTGCCTTTTAACATACCCAGCTGCTCTCTAGTGTCCACGCCCCATATGGTGGGTCATTACACACAGTTAATACACTGGCAAAACTATGGGGAGAAATTTATGGCCCCCCTGGTAAATATAAAAAATGTCATTAACCAATAGACCCAAGCAGACACAGACCTACTGATAATATCCTCACGTTTTCATGACTGCGGGGGAAGATATTACAGTCTAAAACTTTCCAGAAGTCTCAAATAAATCCTCCATACGGGTCTCAGGATGACCAAAATATATGGAGCTTATATAGGTCTGTTTTCTATAACACCCATGACACTGCCCTAAAAGCATGAGGTGTTATAGGACACTATAGACACTATAGATTATATACTGTATAGGTTGCACGGTATAGTCTTCTAAACTTGTGACTCACACATAAGGTACAACAATAAGGTACTGACTGTTATAGTATATCTAGGGTAAAAAACTATACTGTTGATACATATTACTGAGTTTTTGCCAAATAAAAATCAATCTGTGCTGTTATCTGTCCTATTAATGGAATATAGGATTAATTCACGCTTATAGTCACAGGATTTAAGCCTCTATAGTCATTTTGTATGCAGATTATGTATATACATGCATAATTATTTCAAGAAATGTATTACAAATATATTAATTTACATATAATAATAATTATTATTAATAATATACATAAAATTAAGAACAAATAATAAATAAAATGTACTCAAATGCAAATAAATATTATAATATATACAATTATAAAGCATTTGTTTTTAAACCCATTTGTTTCATCTTAAACTCACAGGCCACAGGTTTGACACATGATGTCAGCATGTCACTAGAAGCAAGAACATGTAACCTTAACCACAGGAGGTGTCACAGTGATGTATGGAACCCTAAGGAACTTTAGCACCCACCACACCAGGAACAATGGAACCCTGAGAAACTTTAGCATCCACCACACTAGGGACAATGTGGGGTGGGGTTTCGATTTTAGACATTTAGAGTTCATTAAGATTTTCGATTTGTCCCAAATCGTGCAGAATAGTTTATTGTGCGCTCGGCTTTTAGAAGGAAGAATAACCGTGAAACAAATGAAGGAGGTATTAAACTGATAGAGGTAATTGAATAAATAAACAGAAAACGAAAGAAACTAGAACCGATCACAAGATACACAACAAAAAACATGGACTTGACAGAAGGTTTTCAATGAAAACAGAAGGTTGACAGAAGGTTCCAAATTTTCAATGAGGACTCCACTCTCTGTACCTGTCAGTAAAACACACTTATTTTAAAGCGTGTCTTGGAAAGCATATTTAAAGCATAAGTGTCTATTTCTGTCATGCATTCATCGTGTGAACTGGAAAGGAAAATGTAAATTTACACTTCACACCAGTCACAATTGGGTAAAACAACATGGACCTATTCAAGGTTGGATAACAAAACCTCATTCAAATGTTAAAAATAAACTGCACAACACAGCATATCAAACAGCACTTTCTGACAGCGCGAACGTGGCCTGCTTTCTTTTTAGGATCACTGATCCGAGACCTGTTAGTGGCTGCTGCATAAAAAAAGAGATTTGGGTACGGTCTTTCAATAAAGTCTTGAGCGCACAAGCTGTCATCTCTCACTAATACTGGTGAAATATATTCAGGCAAAAACATACTGCCAGGGGTAATACAAGATTATGTGCTGAAAGAACCACAGGTTCTTTCAGGGTTAAAATATTGCATTGAAACGTTGCATTGAAAGTGTTTAGTAAGGGATAAAAAATACTCTACATTATATATGTAGGCAATTGCTTACACTGCAAAACCTTGGTGAGAAAACCGAGTTTGCTAGTCTTAGCTTTTAAAGCTAGTCTATGTATTCTCCCAGTCTGACCAAACTGGCATTCCACTGGTTTAGCTAGTTAGCCATCTGGTTGACCAGCTTGTAAGTGACAAAATCCCTCTGAAACCTTTAAACTAGTCCAGCCTAGACGATTAAGACCAGCTTAAGACCTGCAAATGCTGGTTTAAGGTTTCCAGCACAGAAAACCATGGCTTTTATTTTAACTTTTAAGTTGTCTTCTTGTTTTATCTTGTCTCATTTAATTTCATGTAAAAACTAGACTTAATAGGTTAAATTTTACCTATCAATGGGTGGTCAAAACAAAGGGAAGATCAGATAACTGCTAGACCATTTATCAATAGTGTTTGGGTAATGGGCAGTAGTCTAATGTCCATTAGGGCTGTGAGGCATATGCTAGACTCAGTCATATGGTGTGTGACCTCACAAGGGATACTGGCTACATCTGCTCTCCATAGGGACACACACATATGTGGAGACACACTGAGCAGAATTAGCTTCTTGGCTCGCTAAGAATATTTTTTAGTGTATGGACAGAAATACACGAGTAGAGATTGGATGTTAAAGATTAAATAATTTGCATTGAAAATCTACCATATGTTGTGTAAATCACAAGGGTAAAATCACAGGCAACTGTGATTGTCGCAGTTACATCATAATGACATCATAGTGACATCAAGCTAATTCTCTGAATTATGTTGCAGATGTTTATTTTTTAATAGAAATTTGGTGGTTCTGTTTAGCCAAACTGTCATTTGTGCTGTAATGGATTGTAAATTATTAAAGAGCAATGTGTCAGATTTTTAAAAAATAAAGTCATAACTAGTCAAAAATAATATTTTTTTGCAACTTGTCTTGGACTAATGGTATTTTTTGGATTTACAATTTAATAAATTCAACTTCATGTCATTCCAAATCAACTTCCTGGGGGGCGTGGCCACAAATTTATCATTTAAAATAACCACCTTAAGCATTTAATGCAGCATTATATATTAATATATATATTTTCTAAGGTAATTTCATAACAATACGCACCACTTTTAATTTTTTTATTGCACAAGCTGTTAGTTCGTGTCATCAAAAAATTAAAGAATTAAACCATATATTTCATGTATGTATATGTAAATGGGCGTAAAGTGGGCGTTCCTATTTAAAACAATAAGCAGGAAGTCCCGTGGGATTGGTCAAATGAAGGCGCTCATTCATCCTCAGCTACTTGCAGTCGTCATGAGACAGTGAAGAGGAGCAACAATTATCGTCACCATTACGAATGATAACCTACCAGAGTCATAGAGGCTATCATATATTGTTCCTTCAATAGTCTTTCAGAAAATGAGAAGTAGTTTTGTTGAAGATAGCATAAGCTAAAAATGTCAATGAAGGAAATATCTTTGCGACTTTTATTAGCAGTAGGTCATGCAGGACAGATTCCCTGTCAAATGATGAGTGAATTCTTTTTGTTGTAAGATACAATATAGCATAAATTGGTTAATAGGTCAATAAATGGTAGCTTTATAATCACTGGTGATGAATCCAGTGTCATTGTTATCCCTGGGCTCTGAATCGCTTCTGAATATTACTGTGGTAAAGAAAGCAAAAATAACCAATATTAATCGATTACGGACCTAAACGATAATGATTTTCAATATTTGTAATATTTCTCACAAAAGCAATAAGGGCAATGACAGGCAACCCTTAGGGCATAACAGGATAGCGGCCCCACACCCTACAGTTTAATTCTATCGCTCCCTAAGAAGAGTTTCACAGAATTGCACGTTCTCTGTTCTCTGAAAATAAATCGTAACCTACCAGGTTATTTTTTCTGAGAATTTGCTTGTATCACAAACTCACGTCTGTCTGTCTGTCTCTCTGTCTCATAGAAAACTCTCTTCTAAAGTTGCTGTAGATGTTTCGGATCAAAATATTTTCACAGATATTTTCAGGTCAAAATGAACACTGGAGATTTGTAACACGAAACTTTAAGATTATAGATCATTCGTAATCTTAAATTAGGCTTGTGTAGTTTCCACTGGACTCCAAATTTTTATTTTTATATATCCCTGAAGATAATGAAACAGATTCAGATTAATGCAAAAAACAAAACAACGTTTTTAAAAAGACACTTAAATACTTAATCTAATGCAACACTCGCAAAGACCACAAATACAGTAGGACGGCACAGGAAGTGTCTGAAAGGATATTAAGGGCATCTCACTCGTGACGCCACGTGAAAGGTGACGCCAACTATAGACCGGATTACCGGCCCATAACTCGATACCGGTTAATCCTGTGGGGTTTTGAGGAACAAATACAAGCAGATTTATAAGGGATAACAGCAACGTTGCTCTAATGTTTTACCCCCCCATGCTAAGTGATCTGTAATCCTCACTATTTACAACACTCTTATTAAACAACGATACCAGATGTGTTCGGCTCAAGGGGAATCAGGTCACACATTCAGCAGGTACTAATCTCTCTCTTTCTTTCTCTCTCCCTCTGTCTCTCTCTCTCTCTTACAGTCTTAGAGTCCATTAAACAAACCTGTGTTTGTGTAGGAGACGAGAATTACCTGAAATATTCATGTGTCCTCAAAACATAGTTCACTTTAAAACAAAGCAGGTTGGCCAATAGACAAGGGCGGTACTGATGTTCAGAAAGGGGAGGAGACAGTCACGCTGAGGTGGGGGTTGGGGGGGTGGATTTTAGTGGGGTCTGAAAATACAGACCAAGATCCTCGCCAGATACCTCCCTGCCTGGCCCATCTAAACCTTAAGAAAAGCAGCTATTAAACATACAGACACCAGAGTTCCACCATGGGCCAGTAGCTTTAAGTGGCTGTGGCTAGTAGCACATCTACTCCAGGGTAGTTGGGGTCCTCCGCTCTCCTTAAGACCCCCAGGATGGGATCGAACGCACAACCTTTGCAGTGTTAACGCAATGCTCTACCAGTTGAGCTAACAGGAAGGCTTTTAGCCAGTTTGTGATGCTAATACAAGGATTTAGCCATTGAGCTGCAAAAACACAGCACTGAGCTACAGGAAAATTGTATGTACATAATAGTGTCAATAGGTTTCAGCTGTTATAATAGGTTTCAACATATGTCACTTTCATTCATTACAGCTCTTATTCAAATGCCAAGGTTTCTTTTTTCTTTGTCTTTAATTAACAAGATAAAAAAGTTTGTGATAAGACATTTAACAGACACCAGCAACTGAATGGAAAATTTATGTTCTAGCTATAAGTTTGCATGTCAAAGAGACAAATAATGCAGTCATTTTAAACCACAAACTAAACTTCAGTGGTGAGATAAAGTGCCTGTCTCCACCACTAATCTGTCTTTCATGTTAAGAGGGTTTGGTCCATCACAGGATAAGCGTTTAAGATGATTAAATACCAATACAGGTGCTGGCCGAGACGTTTGTCTAACAGTATTTACAGCCGATTAACACGTTTTTTTCACAGGTTAATCAGTTAGCTAGCAGTCTGTTCCCATGACCTGCACAGCACTTAAAACTAACTGAAACTGCTTTGAGATAGTTACAATAAAGTGGACAGCTAGCACAAAGCAACACTTACAAATTCATCATGTATTATGTACTTCAGTATTTTAAAACCAGTATTATTTTCCTGTTAAAGATATCTGAACATCTTTAAAACAAGATAAAAACATAGTCATTAAATTGTTTAAATTAAATTAAAATGTTTAGATTGGAAAGGATTGGAAAGATTTTTTTTACTAGATAACAAGACAAAAATAGTAATTGACAAAATGTCTTTTGTTTTCATGCTTTTATGTACATGAAAATAGATCAAATAAGACAAAAATAAGTAGGATAATGTATGGCTAAAGACTTTAAGTTTCCATTAAGTATCACTGTTGCCTTTTAAAAGCAGAATGCCTGCAGTTGTCTTAATAGATAACAGACATAACTTTTAGTCAAAACAGAGGGTGCAAACTGGTGCCCACTACCCAAATCACACCATTCTTCACGCACTACAATACAAAAGCAGTTTAACCCGCATGAGTACCTTGAAAAATCTGCCTCACACCGCTTACAACAGCTTACAGCAAAGTCATCCGGCAATCTGTCTGTGTGGACAAATCTGTTGGCTTCTTTTCCAAGAGGATGACGAGGGACAAACAAAGTTTGTTGCTGTGCTTTCAGAAACGCATGACAGAGTCCCGCATTATGATGCGGAAAAGCTTGCATCATAACACACAAATCGCCAAATTTTAAGCAGATTCTCTTTATTGAATGTTTAGAGATTTAGAGATGTAAGTGTGTTGATTAATTTATGGAGCAATTGTCTTCAGTCACAGCGATTCCCCTGAATGACTCTGTGAAGAAAGTTAAGGTAAAAACTGAAGTATTAGTTATAAAACTTGCCACAGGTCACTTTTTATTTACAATTTTGTTATGTGACATTTATATTTATTCATTTGGTGGACACTTTTATCCAAAGCGATTTACAATGAATTCAAAGTATACATTTTTATCAGAATGTTTGTTGTGTTCCCTGGGAACCCACAACCTTTGCGCTGCTAAGGCAGGACGCTCTACACGACGCTCTACCAGTTGGCTGCTGTTTGTACAGAAACACTATGTAAATGCCTATGACATCAAACCCTAGCTGTGACATTACCACAGTCTGCTGACAGAAATGCATAACACATTTTTTGGTCATTTTAACATGATGTGATTACAGTATTACATCATATCTCCAACCCTTTTTATTGTGACATCACCAAAACATGATTTGACATGCTTAATCTCCTCATCGACGTCACACGCAACATTTATCCCACGATCAATAACAGACTGTCAGTAGCCAACAGAGTGGTTTGAATGTAGAAAGAGGTTTTGTTCTGTTCCATATGCAATTTTGGCAGACATCTCCATCGCTCAAAAAGATTTAAAGGTTTTGTCTGCAGCTTAATCTTACCGCCTCCTGACGGGAACAAGCGTATATATATCGCTTGGAAAACAACCCAAGATTTTGGTGGGGCGTGCGTTGCCTACACACAGCAGAAAATGAAAGTCAGCCGGCAAGCAAAGCAATTATTTCTTATTTGAACGTCTCAGGAATGGAAACACAGGTATGGCTCAGCACACTTAATAAAGCCTTGGTGCTTGTTAGAATTTCATGAAAACTGTGTTTTCTTCCCTTAAGGAAATAAATCAGTCTTCCCGCTCGCTGGCCCTGACCCAGGGTCACGTTTTTATTGACGGCAACTTCATCATCCAGCGATCCGTTCTTGGACTGCGCACAAAAGACATTCAATTGCCCGGACTAACCTGGGTGATCGTGTTCCCTGATCCTTGAAAACAAGTAATAAATTGATACAAAAACAGCCAAATACAGGCAAATATACCAGCATGTCACTTACAAGTGCATACAAGTGTCAAGTCACTGAAAAGAGTGTCTGAACTTCACCATAGCATTGTTTTTGAGTGAATAATTTGTTTTGTTTAATTGTAAATACTGCTACATAGACCATCACATATGAAATTGTTGATGGTGGCTATGCAAATAAAATGGTTTAAAATTGGATAAAATATCACATAACAATATCTTTATACATTATTGTTTTATAATTATATTATATTATAAAATACACACACACACACACACACATATATATATATTCATACATACCTGTATATAGGTGTGTGTGTGTGTGTGTGTATTTACATGTATCATATTAATATATTCTTACTCCATATAAGGACTCCAGCATAATTTGGCAGGTCCTAGTATGGTTCTCATTTGGTCCTTCTGAGAGCACATTTAACCTTTTGACCCTGGTCACATCTGCACTTGGAAAATAGCAGAAATAAATCACAACATAAACCAGACAAATCACCGCAGAATGGGCATGTAATGCATTTACGGCGGCGTTGTCATAATGCAAAAGATCATAACGTAATAAACACCAGAAATGTAAGCTTATGGCAACATTTAGTGTCTACATTTGTTGTCTACAAATGTAAACGTGTGTCTACAACACAACAAATACAAGGTGCAACACTAAATACAATTGTAAACAGTGTCCTCATTTGCCTGTGTAAACCAATGTAACACACTAGGTTTAGTGTGCTAGTCTGATAAATGGACTACTTGCCAAAACCATTATGAGATAAACATAATGTCTTATAAGGGTCTGTGGACATAAGATTTGGCCTTGTTGAGAGTTTTTGACTATAATGTTTCTATAGGAGTTTTTCCTTTTTGACTCCCATGGAGCACAAAAGGACAATAGTTGCTCTTGTCCATGCAAAGTAAATAAGGATGCTGTTTAAAAAAAAAACTTTATACAAACTAAGCTGTTTAATAACGTCACAAGTACGTCATACATCACTCGCGTTGTATTCTGTTGACGAAAGACTCATGCTGGTCCATACAAACAGAACAACATCTCACGACACAAGACCCAGAGTTTAGACCTCGTAAAATATTACCGTGTCCAAATAATGGAAAACTAACTCATGCCATATTTCACACATACCCACACTGGCTCATCCTGAACACGTATCCGTGTTCGGGAATGAAACCCGCCTTCAGTCGCGAGCCTCCAATCGGGGCGGGATGCTGAGCGCAGTTTCATGAATGAATGAGCGCGGCGTCAAGACCGGAATCCTCCGGGGACCGGCGTCACATCACCGCACTCACGCACGGATGTTACGATCGGTATTTTGTCTTGCAAAGTATGGAAACACGGGAAAAAGAGGATTTTGAGGACGACGATGTGACGTTTGAACTTTCCGTTCAATTTAGGATCGCCGCCCCTTAGACTGAGCAACATGGGATGCGCGATTTCTGCAGGACCGGCGGACGCTCCGCGTGTCGCCCGGGCGTTTGTTCATCGTTCGGTGAAAGTTAAACGAATAAAGTCTTGAATATAATGGCCGTCTACAAACTGCTCCCAGAGGGATGGCAACTTTTAACAACCCTCTTCTGGACGTCCGGAGACTCCTGCAGAAACTTGTAATAATGTTTTCCTTCGGTGTCGTTTGCGTGTCGCTGCTCTATATTATACTGGGATGCTGTGAGCCGGACTTGGTGGCGAGATCTAAAGACTCACATCCGTGGTTTTTGACCGGATGGTACCGTAAAAGTAATAAGACGGTGCTAAGAGACATAATAACGGCGGCCGGTTTCGCGGTGGATGGGAGCGTAGATGCCAACAGCACGGGGAAAGACTGGACCGCCACACGGCGACTTCCTCACGCTCTTATCATCGGGGTTAAGAAGGGAGGAACCAGGGCGCTTCTTGAATTCCTGAGGCTTCATCCTGACATCCGAGCTCTTGGGTCGGAACCGCATTTCTTTGACAGACACTACACGCGTGGGCTCAGCTGGTACAGGTAATAACGGCACATGCGTTCACTTAAAACCAGTAAAGCCACGTGAGGATAAAGTCCTACCTGTCCTACGTTTCTCTTATGCTTAAACTTAGTTTGTTTAGTAAATAGTTAACACTTTACAATAAGGGTCCATTTGTTAACTGGGTTGCCATATTTAACACGAACTAACAATACTAACAATTCATAATTCATAAATGAATGAATGTATTAAATCACTATTTATATAAAAAGTTGCATGTGTTGAACGTTAGCTAATGTACTTTGAACAAACATAACAATTGTATTTTCATTGCAACTACCAAACTTGCTTTAACAAATATGAATAAATTATGTAAAAATATTGTTCATTTACATTTGCGAATGCATTTTCGAAAGTTAGTGAATGTACTGTAATGGTAAAGTGTTGTAATTTCATTCATATAATGTTCTGTCTAAAACATATACGAAATATAGACTCATCAACATATATGTAAACATAGGCAAATTTTCCATTGTACGACCCTCGACACTTAAACCTACAAAACACGTGTACGTGTATTTCCTGAGGCATTAAATCTGTATAACAATAGGCCGTAGCACAATATTCATAAAGCTTTGAGTGAGACAAATAATGCCATCTGGCCATTGCAATCCATTGAAGTGGGGCTGGATATAAGTTGGCAGTGTTAATCATCTTCTCGGTTGCCAGATGTTGTTTCATATTGAGGACACTTACGTTTCAATTGTCTCAGCACTTCCTGTTTGAGACCTTATGGAACTCAATTTGAAAACCTTCATCCATCTAGAATAATCCAAACGTAACTGGCGGGTGATTGGAGCTGTGGTTCTTTGTGTTGTTTTTGGAGGTGACTTGAATTTGGTGAGGCCTCATTTATTAGTTAGTTAGTTTGTTTGTTTGTCTACAGAAAAGCGTGAAAGATTCTGTCTTTGTCCCCAATGAAGACCCATAGCTCCATTTTATGGTTTGTCATGTTGCCTTCGAGCTGTTCGGAGAATTGACAAAACTCTTCCTTGCTTACCTTTAAAGCAATTGATTGATTATTGTGTCAATTCACAATTTTCCATAAAATCAATTCATGCCAACATGCAATGATCATTGCACTGAAAGTGTCTTTATATAGCAGTCATTTGAAGCCCTTGCCTTGAAGACGTGCTTTGATATTATTGTGTGTGCATGCATGTGTGTGATGTTGGCACACAAATCCGCAATGTTGGGCCTGGAGTATCTTTATGAGCACAAAGAAGACAGATTGTCATCTTGCTGGGAGCAGATGGACCTCACAGCAAGACAGGCCACTTGACATTATAGTGGGACCTGTCAATTGATCTTTAACCCGAGTCACTTTTTCCACCAAACATAATGATGCATGCCAGGGTCTTAGCAACTATAGATAACCGGCCAATCACAAACCCTGGAATCCATCCACGGCCAGACATCTAATGGAATGAACCAGTCATTAATCTTTGCTATCAAGGGTGGATAAAATCTGTTGTCTGTGTGGGGGGTGAAATGTTGGTCTCGCTTTCTCGATTCAAATCTGCAACACAGAGAAAATAAATGACATTAAAGTTCAGTTAGGATGTAGAGAAAGGCTGAGGTGATAGATTGTTGTTTTGGCCTATAGTGTTTCTTCAATTGATCGGCCCTATTGCATGACCTTGAGTTCACACTAACATAAAACCGGTTTGCTTTGGTCATTGCGGATTCAGTTACAATTAGCAAGGGGTTTTGTCCTGCCCAGGCTCTAAGTTTATGTTTCAGGCGCCAATACCGTCACTTTCCGCTTTACTTTCCTATAAACCTGTTTGCTGTAAGTCACCCTCAATAGTGCCTCAGATAGCTCATTCAAGTCAGATAGGGAACTGTCAATTGTGTGTGTGCTAGTGTGCTAACGTCACAACATTAGCCATCGTTTCCTGTATTCTGGTAAGAGATTTGAAACACAGATGTTTATTTGCAGTTTTTGAAGTCTGCTAAAAAAATCAATATATTGATCGAGATACTGAAGGCACAGGGTATAGCTGATCCGAAAATCGCACGCCTGGCTTCCTGGAATCATTCGGAGAAGCAGCGCATGTTTCTGATCTTTGTGGAATGTCGTGAAAATAATGATGTCACACGCATTGGAATTGTGCCGAAACTTGATTTGCTGGTGTTGCATGTGATGTCATGGCGTTGTAAGAATTCATTTGCAATTCATTGAGAGGTCATTAAAATAATTTAAATTCATACCCTTGGGTTGAGGTGGCTTTTCTAGCGGGCATATGTTTAAACGCCTAAATATAATTGCAGTGTGTAAGTGAAATATATGTGTGCGTTGTTGTCTGTTATATATATATCTTATATATACACATATATATATATATATATATATATATATATATATATCTTATATATATATAATTCAAAGTGTGTCCTGAGAGACGGGTTTTTCTGAGTGGATAAATTATTGATGCCCTGTCAATATAAGCAGTGCATCTACCTCACAAGGATTATTGGCACTGCTTAGGACAATAAAGGCGATTAACGTTTTGGTTCATTTATTCATTCATTTTGGACAGTTGTGACTGTCAGTGGTTAAATAATGAAATAATTTAATTTAAAAGTCAATGCGGAAGAATGAAGGGACTGTTATGTGTGTTTGTGGTGACTAGGTGTGTTTATTGGCATAAGTACAGTATTGTAGGAATCAACATAAGGCATTGGTAATTCTGCCCTCATTAGGTGCCTCAGGGGAACAGGGTGGGACGTGGCGTCTGAGCCCCTCTGTGATGGATGTTTCGGGGAAGTGGACAGGGCACAGTTACAATTGACTGACTCTTTAATGACCTCTTTATGCAAGGAAATGGATGGATGGGCCAAAAAACACACTCACACAAACATAAACATAAACATAACAATAATATAATATAATATAATATAATATAATATAATATAATATAATATAATATAATATAATATAATATAATATAATATAATATAATATGCGTAGTGTCTAATATTTAATATCTAATATCAATTATTATTTCATATATAATTAGAACATCTAATGTTTAATATCTAATATTAATTATTATTTCATATATAATTAAAATGACATTTGTTTACAGTTTATTTGTCAAAATTTTCCTACAGGCCGCAATCATTTGACAGTAAAATTCCAAAAACGTTTTTTTTGGAGTTTTATTACGTGAAAATAACGTTGGATCTTGTAAAACCCTGGCGATATTTCCTAGTTTCCCAGTCAAATTTCCACCCTTATACACGGATTCAATGGAATGAAAACATTCCCAGCGCATCCATTGCTGCGGCTGGAGACGGGATAATTGCTTCACATCTGTTTGTGCGCAGCAAGCGGCTGACGTGGGCTATAGAGTTTTCCATCTACAACATCCACCTGCCATCCCTGCACCAGCTGAGCCCTGAATTACCATTGCCCCATTATGATCAATACCCAGGGCACCATTTGGTTTACTCAGTATACCTCCGAGAGGCCCAGCCAAATGCGGCCTCAATTAGGGGAGACGTATCCACTGGCTCCTTTGGGCTGTTGGGATGGGACAACATTAAGCAATGTGGCAACAATGAAACTGCTTTTGAAGTCTTAGAGAATCCATATTTTTTGCATTGATCCTTATGTTCTGCGGATATTTTTCAAACGAAGATGTACCTGGCTAATAAACCCAGATGTGGCGCTATATTAAACACTTTATTAGTGGATTTTTGATAATAATTTTTATAATATTTAAAAAAATTATATTATATTATAAAACAGTAACTTTTTTTAATCTGTTGTCAAAACCGTCATCTGCAACTATTTGTATACATAGAAGTTTGACTGATCACCTCAAATTAGATTTAGACTATAAATACACTTTAAAACAAGCTTAAACATATAATCTGCAAAGTAAACTAAAGAACTGATTAATTTTATGTTACTTTCACTTTCATTTTAAATGAAACTGCCTAATTAAATCAAATCTGCAATTAGACGTTTCTTTAAGAGCTTGTCTCTTATCTCAAAGTGTATTAGTGAAGTTAAAGCAGATATAAATCTACCCCACCATACTTGCGTACTGCATACTAAGCACTAGAATCAGAATGAGGTTTTTAAGGTTTTAAAGCAACTAGACGCAGATACTTATGTAAATAAACATGACTACAAAAATAAGTTAATTTGAGGGCTGAGAAGTGACATTTTGTACAAAAATTATAGTCAAAATTATAGAAGTAAAATAAATATAATGATACATTTATAAAGTTATTTAATTTAGTACAAGTAGGATCCAGCCACAACAGTAAAAGTGAGTGAATAATTAATGCTGGAGTCTAATAGACTTGCTGGCCCCTTTATAAGCATAGGTAAACACTGAAGTCTTTAAGCTAAGTGCTTCCTCAGATGAAGTCACCGATAATGCGGGGTGGTCTGGGGAATGGCATCGCTGGTGTCGATAGGAGCTTGCGTTGCGGGATGGTTGGCACGGCAACGTGAGTCCGTCTCCTGCCAAAGGACACTGGAGGCATCGTGTGGTTTGTCCTCCGTGACCCGTCTGAACAGCCCGAGGAACAGTAAGCCTTTGTCACGGTTTCGATGATATGCAATAAGCTTTGTGTCTGTCTTTTGTTGCCCCGGCCCATTATTAAGAGACTTCTCCATTGAAATTGGACGTCCTTGATAAGTCAATAGAGTTAATCAGTCTGATTGGTAGAGTTGGGAAGGGAGAAGGGAATTTCAAAATAACTTTATTTAAAAGGCTTTTAGCTGAGATGGGCAAAAACATTTGAAGAAGAGAGAGAGGGAGAGTCATTAGAACAAATAGGAACATACATATTTGGATGCATATGTTTTTACCACCGCACCATTGCACACCATTAAAGGAGTCATATTATATATAATATAAATATATCATGTTGTTTATTCCTTAATTTTTGTTTTCCAAATTGCTCTCTGACCCAGAAAGTGTTTTATTTTTTTCTCCTGTGCTCAATATGAGCTCCTGTTACCTATTTTACATTACATTACATTTCTGTCAAAAATGTCCTTATGAAATGACCCCTTTAACATCTAATTTAGTCATCAGTATCATTCGCTTATTGCTTTGGACACGTTCTGTTTCGTTCTTGGACACTGTTACTATTTGTAGAAGCCAGAACTTTGAACATAACTCCTCCAAGCCGAATAGGTTTTGATTTGCTGCCCCTCAGACAAACATTAGCTGTGGTCCTTCTGTAAAGCCAGGTGGGGTGCAGGTGGGCCATTAAATCTGGTGGGCCTTCGCGCCACTTCAAACAAATGAGTCCCATCTGCCGACGTAAGAAAGAAAGACACGCATTCCATTCGTTTTCCCTTGTATGCCGGTAACCCTCTGTGATTGATGCCGGTCGCACATCTGCACGGCAAGAGGCATTAGCAATGCACATATAGAACACCCTGGCTTCTCATTTACTGCTAATAAGAGACACAGTGGACCGTGTGCCCTGGGTTTATCAGCTTGAAGACAAAGGCCATGTCACCTCATTAGCTTAGCTTTGCTGTGTTACAATCAATACCCTGTTGGCGATCGTAATTCAAGGCTTAAGAAAAACAGATTTTAGGACCAGCCTACATACAAGATTAATGGCAGTAGGGAAACTTAAGGTAAGGCTACTTTCTTTGATTACTTTTTTTAAACTTTATCACCTCCTTTTTTTTTAGGAGCATGATGCCCAAAGCTCTCGAAGGGCAAATTGTTATGGAAAAGACGCCCAGGTATTTCGTCACCCCGGAGACGCCGGCCCGAATCCACGCCATGTCGCGGGACATCAAGCTAATCGTGGTTGTGCGAGACCCCATCACCCGGGCCATTTCAGACTACACCCAGATCATCTCCAAGACACCAGACATTCCCAGTTTTGAGAGCCTGACTTTTAAGAACAGAACCACGGGTCAGATAGACTCTCTTTGGAGCCCGTTGTACATCGGACTTTACGCCAAGCACCTGGAGCGATGGCTGGCCTACTTTCCGCTCGCCCAGATCCATTTTGTCCACGGGGAGAGGCTGATAAGCGACCCGGCGGGCGAGCTGGGCCGTGTTCAGGACTTTCTGGGTCTGCAAAGGATCATCACGGACAAACACTTCTACTTTAACAAAACCAAGGGCTTTCCGTGCCTCAAAAAACCCGAAGGCAGCAGCAAACCCCACTGTCTGGGAAAAACCAAGGGCCGGACTCATCCAAAAATTGACCCACAGGTCATTCAGAAACTTCGGGAATTCTATCAACCACACAACCTGAGGTTCTATCAAATGGCAGGCATGGACTTCGGATGGCAGTGAGAACAAGAAACATACCGATGCACGGTTCTAGGGGAACCGTTTTTTCAGAGGCGGCCTGTGGGTCTATTCAGTTGAATTGATAGACGATAATGTATTAGTCTAGACTGGTCTAGAATTGATCAGTGAGAGGACAGTTGATGGGGGGGCAGGCAGTGAAGCGAAATCTTCAGGTTTCTTGCTTTATAGCCTTTATAGTTGTTCAAATCATTATATTTTGCCTGTCTGATAAATAAAGTCAACAATGCAGGCAGGCAACAATGTTCTTTTCACACCTTGATTTTACCTCAGTTTGTGGGTCAAAAAGAGCAGGAAACTGATACACTGATATCAGTGGCATTAATTTATTGTTGTAAGCAGCACTTTACTGCTCTGTCTATTTTTGTGTTTATCGCTGAGTTTATAAAGCCTAAAAGCTTTCATACTTCACATATCAAAATGTCATTATTTAAAATAAACTGTGAAGCCTAAACACGTTTCTTGCAGTCCTTGTGTCGAACAGAAAGACAACTTTGAAGTGATGAAACATATTTTAAACACCACGTTTGGTTGAAATAGTCACAGAAACATCTTGTTAGAGATGTTTAAAGATTTTGCTCAATTCGAACCAATACAAAAACAAACTTAAAACACAATAAACGTTTTAGTGAAGATCAATGTAAATGAAAAAGTAATTCTTCCTATAGGCTGTTTTCAACATTAAAAATAATTTCAAGCGCCACCTTCTGGATAAAACTAAAATGACAATCAATACGTGCATGTAATAGTGCATGTAATATATATATATATATATATATATA
>JBAJNP010008117.1:0-20949 GCA_036877545.1 Yasuhikotakia modesta | reverse complement strand
TCCCTGGGATTGAACCCACAACCTTTGCGCTGCTAACGCAATGCTCTACCAGTTGAGCTATAGGGTGTAAAGAGCATTGGCATCTAATGTATTGTCTCCCATACCCTCAACACTACCCTAAACCTAATCTTGTATTTTCACATTAAAAAGCAGGTCAGTGGTTCCCACAGTGTAGGTGTGTGTGTGATTTGCTTGTGGGGAAATGGGATCCACAATGGTAGAAAAACAGAAACACACAAACACTCATCTTTTCTCATCTTCCTTCATCACATGCCTCAGCTACCATTAATATCTTTATCTCTCTTCCTTCCCTTCACCTGCTTAAATATCCCTGCACACACTCCTACCTTATATCTGTTAATCTGTGCACTGATATTAAGTTCACTGATTATTCAACTCATTCCGCAATACACTTGTTAAACATTGAAATTTTGTTCAAATGAAGCATAGAGAAAATAATGTTTCTAATGTAACTATTTCTAATGTAACTAATGTAAGTTTATAAGTAATGTGGGATATTTTGTAATAATGTTGTTTAAAAATATTGATTTCAGTAGTTGAATGGACGTAATGTAGTGGTGATGGGTGCTAGTTCTCACATGAGGAATTTGTCATAAGACTTAGATCAGGCAGATGCACAGAACACAGACCTGAACGTCTTTGGCATCTGCAATCCAGGCCACAGCACCCAACATCAGTGTCTGACCTCACTGATGCTCCTGTGTCTGAATGGGAGCAAATCACTGCAGCTGTGTCCAACATCCAGGAAAAGCTGTTAGCAGCCCAGGACCAATTAATGTCAATCAAGCACGAATGGTGTTTTGGTGTCTGCAAACCTCTCACAATGAAATTTGGTCATGAATCTTTCCTTGTCATACAATATCAGCTATTTGTGGACTAAATGTTGGTAGAAAGATTCAAACTAAATTCAAATTGTTGATACTTGGACTGTTGGCGCTGATATTCCCAACATGCACTGGGTCATGAATAATTATTGTGTTTATACTGTTTGTCTGTTTGCCATTTTTATTTGCACATTGTTGTCACTTGTTGTTTTATGTCTGGAGCTCATTCATCTGGAAGTCATTTTAAAATGACCAGTCTGGTGATTGTTGTGAAATGTCTGTGTGTGTGGCACAGTGGCAAATTGTTGGAAAATATATCACTTTGCAAGAAACTGTTGTTGTCTAAAATTGAAGGCAGCAAGTTTTCATTTTCACATGTTTTTTCTTAGAAATGTTTCTGTCCAAGACATATGTAGACTATTAGCTAACATTTGTTTTAGGTGGAATTACTTTATACAGTTTTATTACTTAAATATTATGTTTGGTTTGCTTTTTTTTGCTTTGACTTTTATACTTGTCAAATTGACTCAATCTACATGCAAACACATTCCTAAAATGCTGTTTGCTTAACTTCACATTATAATTGAGAAATGAGTGCTCTCAAACTTCAAACACGTTCCTTAATCTTCCGTAAATAAACCTTTATTTTTATAATTCTCTCTTCTGTTCCCCATTTGCCTCTTTCCTCATTTTTCCCTTGTCCTTTACAACATTCCATTTGCATGTTCTGTGAAAGGGTTTCTTGTAGTCTAACCCTGTGAATTACCTCATTACGCCTCAACAGCACATATGTAACAGGCAGCCACGAGGTTCGACTGTATCGTTTTTATTGCCCTTTTACTCATGAACAATTTATTTCCTGCTCCGCTCCTCCCTTCCTCCTTTATCATGTTGTTTTGTCCCCTGATATATTCGGGGTTAATAAATAATTTTTTGCTGATAACATTTCTCACAAATTTCTCTCTCAGCTGGCCCTGTTTATTGAGATTGAGGAGGCTGCTGGGGCCCCAGAGCCACAAAGTGTGGTGTAACAAAGAGAGAGAGAGGCAGTAAATCAAACTGAAGGGTAAACAGCTCCCCCTTATTTAGTTTGCCCTCCTCTCTTGTTCTGTCTGTCCTTCATTTCCGTCCAGCCCAGGAAGGAGGGAGATGATTGGGTGAGAGAGGGTGGAGCAGTGCAGGATGGCTGGGGGTAATTAAATGAAAATACTAAATGAAAACAACTTAAACAATTGTGATACAGAGAGACTGAACAGAGCGTGAATAGAATGAAAAGAAAGGTGCATTATCGGACACAGGTCAACTTGCACTAAATGCATTAATAATAGGCATACAGCTTAACCAATTAAGCAATTGAAATACTTTTTATTTATTGTGTAATATAATTATGTTCCAGTTTAATGCATCTGTGATTTTTAATGGGTTATTATATCATAGTGTGGGCACACATTCAAGCGCTTTACCGTTTTACATTTTCAATGTCTTCTTTCCAGGTGTCAGACCACCGCAGGTCTCTCAGCTTGAGGCCCCTGGCAGTCAGAGGCCCAGTGCACAGGCCCCATTGACCCAGGGACATGATCCGCTCTTGGTGTGTTTGTGTGTGTGTGTGTGTGAGAGAGAGAGAAATTATGTAAGTCTTGTTCATTGTGTCCTTTCCTGACTGTCATTATGCTTGCAAGAGAGGTGAGGGGAGAATCTGTGTGTGTAAGGCTCTTGTTCTCTTGTCCTCTAACGGTGAGCAGCCCTGAAGGCCTGCAGCAGCAGTAGCACTGACACATGAATTTACATATGTTAACAAAGATAAAAAATGATTCAATTCAGGAGAGCTAAGAAAAAGAACAGCCTCTCCTATCCTGTGAAGATTTCTCTCTCTCAGTTGCTTCTCGCTTGCTCTCAGTTTTCAGATTTAAGGTGCTTTATTAGCATGACAAATACTTGTACGTTCTTATTGCCAAAGCATTTACAACAGAGCTGCATATAACAAAATAACACAAACCAACAACACGAACAGTGCAAAACAATGTATGAAAAACAACAGTTGTTGTATGTGATGCATCCCTGACAGGTAAAACAGAACACTGTTAAAAGATAACAATTCCAAAACCTAGAAAGAAGACTGCATGACAAATAGAAGTAAAGTAAGAAAAGACACAAAGAGAGAAAAATTTAGTTATTCATACTGTGATAGGCAGACATACTGTGCTACTATCACACAGCAGTCTTTGTGTTCCCACAGTTTTCACACTCTGTGTTATGTGTGTTTAATTCTGTAGTACAACTTTTTGGATTTGTAGATTCAGACATAAAGCACAAGTCTGTCTTTTGTTTTGATCAGAGAGTGGATTAATCCTTTCAGTGGCAACCATGTTTTTGTGGTGAGGTTGTGTCCGCTGGGTCTGTATCTTGTCAGGGTAGCTCAGTTCTGTCACTGTGTACAGATAGTCCGCTGTTTTTATTCACTTTTTATGGTCAGATTGCATTTTACTCTGGTGTTGTGTTTTATTGTTGTAATGTGTTTAGATGGTAATGTGTGTGCAATAAGTTGTTGACAATATTGTTCTGGTCCAGTGGGTCATTGTGAAGATGATTGTGCTTTGGTCTCCCTCTCCCTGTGAGGATTTCTGTCTCTCTCTGCTGTGTAAATGATTTCTGTCTCCCTGTGCTGTGGCTGAGGATTTCTGTCGCTCTATGCTGTGGTTAAGTCTCTGTCTCCCTCTCCCTGTGCTGTGGTTAAGTCTCTGTCTCCCTCTCCCTGTGCTGTGGTTAAGTCTCTGTCTCCCTCTCCCTGTGCTGTGGTTAAGTCTCTGTCTCCATCTTCCTGTGCTGTGGTTAAGGGTTTCTCTCTCCTTGTGTTGCGGTTAAGAGTTGCTCTCCCTCTCTCAACGCTCTGGTGGAGGGCCTCTCTGGGTGGCACGTTGCATGGCAGGTGACAGCTTAAATCTTAGTCATCACTGTTATTTTGTGCTGATTGCATGTGTTATTGTAACTAATTAAAGACTGGTGGACATTAAATATTTAAGTTGCTGTATAATTAGCTCACTGAAGACAGCTATACCAGAGGCTGTGCCCACTCACACATTCACAGTTAGATCTAACAGAGAATTGCTTTAAACACACACATTCTATCTGTTAAAACACTTTCTCTTTCACATGAACAATATTTTAGAAACACTCAGGTCCACATTTACACTAATATTCTGTGACACACACAAATGCACGCGCACACACAGCCCCTTATGTCTCTCATCCATCCAAACAGAACTGATTTGATTCAACTAATCATGATTTTAAAAATAGGACTGATTTCTGTATTTCAGAATGTCTTCACTGATGTCACAGCCTATTATAACATTTGTATTTGATGAACTAAAGCACCGTGTTAACAGGCGTTGTGAGATGTTTCTGTAGGAGGATTATTTAAAGTTATGTGATTACGTCTTTCACAGCTCTCAGCCCGACGACATGCTAACCTTCAGCTCACACAACATT
Organism: Yasuhikotakia modesta; assembly: GCA_036877545.1. Lineage (NCBI taxonomy): Eukaryota > Metazoa > Chordata > Actinopteri > Cypriniformes > Botiidae > Yasuhikotakia > Yasuhikotakia modesta. Next base: position 16,615 of record JBAJNP010008117.1, on the reverse strand, counting down.
AGCTTAAACCTTTTGAGGCTGTTTTTCACACTTCTGCTTGCCTCAGCCAAAACTACATTGGAAATATATGAGCAGTTTATGAATGAGTGTATTAAAAATCATAGGCAACTCAGAGCTATCTCTGAGGACACAGATTATACATATTCAAAAACCTACACTACTGGAACATTTAGTTACACAGTGCTAAGCAAATCCTCCTGCGCGCACACACACACACTAGTATTGAATGCCACACTAGGATAGATACCAACATTTTGGCTCTGGTCCGAGGTATAGTATCAGCGCTGGTACCTGTGTAATCCATCTAAATTGATACCTCAAGCACCAAATAAACAGCCTCAGATGACTGATGAAATTAAGATGGGGCTGTTAATAATTTGTGAATCCCACATACCAACACATGAATTTTAATGCACAAACTGCCATTTGTGTAGCAGCATGCTGAATCAGATGTCGAAGTTATAAATTATTGAATTTATAATAATGTTACATTGTGTAGCTGCCAGATACCAGCACGATTTGTTTAATACAGGACGCAGTTGGACATTATCCAATAACTATTTTTTTATAGCAAATATTTCCTCTCACCTCTACTATAAGTATAACTATACAACAAAATCTGAGTAGAGTAACAGTGTATGCGTATTAATACAGATTAGAAAAGACAGAGGTGAAAACTTGTTGCGACTTTGTCAAACACATACGCGCTGAACTTTATTCAGTTCCTGTACACCCCACTGTCACTTCTGTCGGGTGCTTTGATGGAATGTAAGCATGCCTTACTTAAACAAAGGTGACTCTACACTTTATTGTGGCGCTCTCACTCTCTTGCCTCTGTCAGCATACATTTCTCAAACAGAGGTGTGTGTGTATACTTTCATGTGCTCTCACTCTCTCACTCTCTTCACCTCAGGCTCGATCACACCCACTTGTTTTATTTCTGCTCTTGTAGTTTTGAGCCCCTTCACTCTGATATCTCTCTGGATTTCTGTCTCTCTCCATCCCGAAGAAGCTAAAGTACATTGTTCCATGTAATCACTTCTAGGGTCCTCCTCTGTTTCCCCCCCACGATATTTTCTGTTAATGCTGGAAATTGCAAAAATTTCAAAGCAAGTGACAAAAATGGATCAGAGTGAAGAAGTGTACTTTTGTTTTTGACAACTTATGAGGGTAACGCAGACTTCGTATTCCTCACAATTAATGAACCACCCTGAAAAGAACAAAAACTCAATAATATGTTATGTAATCTGTTATATCAGTGGTGAGTCATGGATCAAGATGAAGATATCGATATGTACATACATATACATACATATCAAAATGTCATTATATACGCACACACACACACACACACATAAATATATATATACTGTTTATCACATATATATGAGTGTATGTATATATATATATATGACATGTGATATACAGTATATGTATGTGTGTGTGTGTGAAGCTCAATATGTGTATGTACGTTTGATTTAAAGAGCTTTTAGTGTGGTGTTGAGAGAGGCGTTACTCTAAGAGAAGCATTATGCTGGACAACAGTGCAGCGAGTACTTTACCATATATGGCATGAGTCAGGACATCTTTTCCTCTTTCTCTTTCATCCATTAGTGAAAAGTAGGACAGTTCTTTGTTTTCTGCCGTATTTGGATCTGATCAAGCGTTAGTATTCTTGCAGCCTTGTGCCTCAAACTTCTAAACAAGCCTTTGGCTCTCATTATCTCAATTTCCCCTCTGCTCTGTCTGTCTGCCCCATCATACAGTCTTTATGAAGTGTATACTAGATGCTATAAAGCTTTAAATGACAGGAATAGGTTTGTAACATGCTCAGCATTGTAGGAAAACACTTCTGTTAACAGTATATCTGAGAGAAAAGCAATCCATCCGTATCCTGTCTAGTTACTGAATATCAATGCCCAGAGTGTAGCCACCAGCTGTGAAACAGTCCAGTGAGCTCATACTGTAAACAATCACAGTGTAAGTAAATTAAGCATAAAACACACAGATGACTTTACTCTCTTAAAGAGGCAGTACACCTAAAACACAAATTCTGTAATTATTGTATGCCTGGTATTCTTATATTCTGGTATGCATGTTGGAAAGACGATATTATGTAAAAATTGTATTTGTGACCCACATGCATTTTCAGGTAAATAAAGGATTGCAAAAGTTTATGTACAATGACATCTTGTGTTTTGGGTTGCATTTAATTTTGGGTCACAACAATTTTAACTTCCTAAAATCTGAGTTTTATATTTAAAACCAATCCTATTTTTCCACTGGTTTACATGCCCCTCTCCTCAACATCCATTTTAAAAGCCGCCATCACAGCCCCTTATAATGGGCCTAATCTGGTGCTTCATTGTCTGCACTGTCTGCTCTGTCTCTCAATCCTAGAGATTAAAATTGCTGCTTCACCTGCTTGCTTTATTACGCTTGGTCATGTGACATTGTATCATGAGTGAACTCATTTGGGCTGAGATAAATGGTGCAAATTAGAGGTGTCCTTTTTTTTAAATTAAACTGATATAGACCAGGAACAGGAAGCCGTGGTGCTGCTGGAGAGAGTGTAGCTGTTAATCATTGGCTGTTAGGGACTTATTAAGAACACTATTACCTCAGTGTACGATGACATTTCTACCCTTTGATGTAGTGGCCCAAGATTTAGGTTTAAGGTCACAGTGCTGACCACAGCAGATACTGTGATGTTAATATAGCTTTGATGACATATGCCTACTACCATCATTTATTTAACTGACACTTTGAATTCAGTTAAATAGTTTTTAAATGTGGCAGGCTAGATAAGAGCAGTGCATGATAAATATATACTATGCTGTTCTGCATTATATATAAAAATAATATAAATGTACAGGATTACAAAAATATGCATTTAAATTATATGCATATAATAAATGTATGCATGTTTTATAAAATAGTCTGGTGTTAATTGAGAGCGATGTAAAATACTACTGTGTTTTGGATATGGGTTAAAATGATTGTAGTACATTGGATAAGTCCATGCATTTATTCTGATAAAGATTTCTGAATTTCAAGCCATAAATATGTTTACTGCATTTCACAAATGATTCTAAATCGGTCCAGTCCCTCAGACATTCAACTACTGAAAGTAATTTTAGCTTTCTTAGAGTTCACAGTTTTTGCTGTTTCTTTCAAATTGCTCTCAGTAATTTAATACATTTAATACAGTAATTTAATACACCTTACAATACATGTCAGTATTCCAAAAGCCTTAGATGTGCTGCTGGTGTGTGTTTTGAATTCTCAGTGTCTGTTTTGGCACAATGGCTGCATTGTGCACATGCGGAATCAAATAAATACCTGCTTTTTACAGTCATATTGTTATTTTGTTCAGGCAGTGATTGCTTCCACTGTTGTGTGCACTTTTGGTGGTTTGCATTGACCTTTATTTTGTACGTGTTTGGATGCACGCTTCAAAATACCTGCTATTTCCCCTAAACTATGAAATCCTCAACAGACTCCATTAGTAAATCAGTGCGTACATTTTCTTATATACAGTATAACATTAACGCAAAACCAACATGCCGTTCCTCATATCTCATTTCAGTGCAACGCCTCAGATTGTTTCTTGGAAACGTTCTGTGGCTGAATTTTGATATGTTTTATTCTTAGTGTTGGCTACCTGGCCCTGCAGGCTGCTCAGGGATAGCAGCTGGGGGCTAAAGCGTGGAGTTCGCTCAAACACAGGTTGTTTGTTGTTTATGGTCTCTCACCGGAGACTAACAAACAAAGAAGCATCAGTTCCTCTCTGTGACCCTTCCCTGCTGTTCCCACAGAGCATCACTACCCTGTATTTACTCGCTTCCAGTTGATTTGCACAGGATGAGTAAACACACAAAAACAGTGTAACACATCTAGAGCATGTTTCCTGTAAGCTCAACCTGCCACATATACTTATATAAATACTCCCTAGTGAAAGTGAGTGTATCTGTCTGTTGGGGAGGGAGGTTCTTTGTACTTTCAGATAGTAAAGGCTGATAGATTTTTTTGCAGTATGCGGTCTATTTTATTTTCGGTTCCCGTTTGGACGCGTGGCAAGCAAATATACACTTACACAGCGCTGCCTTTGTTCCTTTCATAATGTTGGCACAAGTTACGGAAGAACCCTCTTGCGTCGGTTAACACATCAGTGAATGTGGCTTGCGTGTGTATGCGCTGTTAAATGTGCTTTTCATGTGCCGATTGGTTGGTTACCATAGCGGTATGAGTTAAATAATCAAACACAACAGCGTGATCTCTTACTTTTATTCTATAACCCTGCAGTTATATATAGACTCCTCCATTTCCACCCACTCTTCCACCCTCCTGCTCTCTCTTTCTCTCCAAACTAGCTCCCACTTCACTCTTTCTATTACACGTTCATCTCTATCCTTTTATTCTCTTACTCGGACATGATTTACACTTTCCTGTTCCTGCCCGTCACTTAATTACTTGGTGGCACGGCACCCATTTTGTTCATTTGCTTCACTTTCCTGTGAAGCTTTGTGAGCTTTCATCTTCTGTGGCTGTACGTAATCCCCTGTCATTGCATTGTATGCGTATGCGATGTCAAGTGATGAGTATTGATTGTATACTTGGCTGTAAGGCCATGTGATTAAATGCAATGAATGGGTGGAGAGAGAAGAGAGATAAATCACCTGTATGCCAATGTGTGTGTGTGTGTGTGCTGGGGGGGTTTGATTAAAAGGGACTTGAATCTTTTCCTGTCTGCAGAGCTGTGTATTCAGGATTTTTTAATAGGGGTCATATCATTAGGACTTAAATTTACCTTGATCTTTTGAGATAAAAGAGTTTGAAATAACACAGTTGAGTATGAACTTTCACAACTCAAAAACTTTCTCGCTGGTTAGAAGAAACACACACACATTGAAGTAATAAAGCTGCAGGCTGTAACTTTTGCCTCTATATTGCCATTTCTGTTTAAAACATAAAATTGCAAATTACATCACATACTTTTCTTTTGGTGTGTAAGGAAAAGGTGAGTCAAATTAATTTAAACTGACATTTTCTTGGATATCAGACCCATGAGCTGAAATGATAAATTAATATTTTAGGCTTACACTTTCGAATTAGGGTGAGGTAAGGCAACTGCGTTGAACACTGATCTGTTATGTACTTGTTCACTAACTAATTTGTTTGCTCTTTTTTACCTAAACAAAATCATAGATTGTAGATTTAGGTTTGACCTGTTCTGAACACGATGAATGTATCAACATGAGACCATGTATTTGCATGTCAATGACACCTGTTGGGTGATTGGAAACTTCTCACTCATTGCTCACCTGGTCTCACCCAGTCTCATAGACACCTGCAGCTCTGTATGTCCTTCAGAATGATCCCAGCATTACAATGAGCAGCTGAAGTTAATATTTAACAGAATCCCTGACCATTTTAATTTAATCGTAATAGATTCAGTAGCACATTTAGGCCAGATGTATATGTGAATCTGAATATTTAGCAAGGGGGATTTTTTTCATTTCCACACAGACTGCTTAAAATGTTTGCAAATTTTGGCCCGAACATTCCCATTTTAAAATACCATTTAAAATAGAACATTTAAAATAAAAAAGTATGATATTTACCCTTTAAGGAAAAGAGGATCAGACTTCTAGGCTCTTGTTTGTTATTTTTTGTACTTTAAACAAAAAGGCCATAAATATTATAATAACCATAAAAAAAATATGTGTGATAATAGTTTCTGTGAACATCTTTTGATACCCTATGAAGTTCTTTAAAAAAAAAACATACAAGCACACATACACACACATACAGACGTGCAGGATGCATTATGGATGTGTTGAAACGCTTAGTCCAACTCACTGAGCTATGAAACGAGGCCATGCTAATCTCACATTAAATGTTTGTGCTTCCATAAATACCAAGCCTTTTCACTTATTTGGTTTTTCCTCTTAGCATATGGCCCATTACCATAATGACACATCACTGGTGGGCTGATAAACATTTTAGCTGTAAAATCTCCAGAGCCAGTTGCATGGAACCTGATCCTAGCTTAATAAGCTATGTTGAACTCTACCTGGGTTTCCACAGGTTTAGCTGAGCTTAATTAGACCTCAGTGAGCTTGATAACTAGATTTCATCAGGCTTTGGCTGATTTAATGAGATTCTATTGAGCTTGCAAACAGGTGTCCCATGCGTTTTTCCCGGGAGCCTCCAGGAATACTCAGTGGAAGTTAGCACTGCAGGTCTATTCCAGCCTAATGAGATTCTTAAACAAAGAAGTTGCTTTAAATGTATGTGATGAGTTTGGTGTTGACTAATTGAGATGAGAGCCCTCAGGGTTTAGTGTCTTTAAGCATAGAGATTGATTTGTGTTCTCAAAGGTCAAAAGGTGTGGAGGGGTTATAATACAGTACATGCACACTACAAAATTTCTGCTTGAGCTCACATTTGTTTCTTGGACTAGATTTGGTAAAGCTGATCTAAGGAGAACGTACAGTAGAAGAGGGTATTTTTAACACACTTGAGAGTGTGAGGAACTTTCACTAGACTAATATGCAATCAAGTCTAGAATCAACAGCAGGATCACACCAATAGGACTCAGCAACACAAACAATAATCCCAAAGAAGCTTGTAATCATATTCAGTTTCAGGCCAAGTGAAAAGATCAAAATTCACTGTGTTCCATTTCCATACTGATGAACTTCAAAGGTAGAAGATGAAAAACCAACATTAACTTGCTTCAATATCAGACGAATTCTCTCTCTTTCTCTTTCACTCTCTCTCTTTTCATTCCCGTCTCACCCTGTTGCCACGGCAGCATAATCTGGCTATGAGAGGAGGGGATGGGTAGAGCAAATGTCATCTGACTCATTTAATGTTGGTGTTAATATGTGTGTGTTTGTATGATAGAGAAAGCAGGAATGGAAGAATGTCACAAAGTATCACAGAAACCATCGCTTGAAGGTGTCTTTTCAATATTGAACAAGCAGTATGTGGCCTTTTCTGTTAGGTCTAATGTTTCATAAAAATAGTCCATAAAATGATTATTGTGTTTGTAGAGGTTTAGTGTAATCCATTGAAAAACAGGCAGTTACTGCCCTGACATACACATACTGAGATAGACATACTGGGGCACCAGACACAGTTCTGGATAATTTGGTGCCCTAGATAAGACATATATAAGCAAAAGGCTCATTATTTTAACTGTTTTGTTAGTTCGTTATATGTGTAAGATTGAATAGTCTAGTATACAATGGCACAGTTGTTAAACTTCTGATATATACAGTATACATATATAAATTTAAGCAAAAGTAGCCAAATGCACAAAGCAATTTTTTATGGAAATAAGCAGCTTTGACCTTTTGTTCCACAAGATAAAGTCATACAAATGTGGAGTGACATCAGGATGGGAAGAGGAAAATTAACAGGAGATTGAATTTTGATTGAACTGGCCAAATTTTCAGACTGATCGTGTGACTGACTGGCAAAACGTTAAAGACAATTGTCCAACTTAATTTTCAAAGATATTAATCAATTGTCTTTGGAAGTCGCATTGAAACTTCTCTTGGCTCAGAATTCTAAGGAGGGTGTATTCATGATCGTTCTGCATACTGGATATTTATTCTCCTGTTTAAATGCCAAAATTTGTCTGTATTTTGTAATGAAGTGTGCATATTCATTAGCAGATTTGATAATGATATTTTGCGATCTGTGAATCAGCAATCTTGGGGGTGGTTTTATCTGCATATATGTTCTTTATTGTTATTGTTCATGATTTACCAAGGTCTGCACCTTGCATGTCAACGTAAACTCATGAGTCTCAAAGTGTCGTGGCCCTAGAGAGCATCCACAGACGTTGCGCATAAGGAATCATTGTGTTTGTTTACTTTGCCAAAGGAAACGCTAAAAAAAAGCCACAGAGCTAAAATGCTCTCATTTAAATCTGTTGGCACAGCAGGGTGGGTTAAATCATTCATCTGACACAAAGAACAAGCTTCATACTGTCATAAGCCTTTCATCTTCATATCTTATCATATTTCTGTGTACCAACCCAAAAGTGTTGAAGCAAAATCTAATATTCAGCCGTGACTGACCACACCTGCATTTAAAGCCTGTCTTTAAAATCCTGCCAAGATAATGTTTGTCTGTTATTGGCACAATGGCAACTGTATGACTGCTTCTCTGGAGTCTTAATTGCACGGTGCTGCTGCGTGAGTGGGCTAAATGTGAATTGCTTTCTGCTGTGAGGTAACTCAGCATCTTCTCAGCAACGATCAAAGGCCCAATTACTCGTCTGTCCGGTTGTCTGCACACCATCCATGGATGTGTGTGACCAATCTGGATTTTACACAGATGTCTGAGTTGCACCTCAGGGTGACCCTCGTCAGTGTCCAAGAACAGATCTGTCAAAAAGAACAGCTAATTAAAATGACCCTTTTCAAAAGCTTGGAAGTGTGTGTGTGTGTGTGTGTGTGTGCAAGTGTATGTGTTTGTGTGTGTAAGAGAGTGAGGGAGAGAGAGAGAGGTCAGTGGAAATGCAAAGAGACATGTAGGATCAGAAGTAGGCAAGGAAAGGAAGGATACACTGGCAAGCTAGTGAATTTTCTCTTTGTAAGAGTGAGCGTGTGCATGTGTGCTCGATTCAGAGTGGGTTAAGGACCAAGTAAGAGGCTCAAAGGATAGCAGCACCAAAAGATTGTCAAAGGAGAGTGAAAGCAGACTGAATCAAGTGACAGAAGAGGAGCTGGAAAGAATTAGGAAGTGATGTGGTGTCTCTAACTGGTTTGCGTGATGGATGTGCATGTGTGTTTTTAGGCTGTTGAGGTTAGACCTCGTATGGAGAGGACCTTTGATGGTTTTATTAAGCTCTTGTGGGTTCGACTTGTGGAGTGCCAGGAGGGACGCACAACGGGAGCCTTTTCATGCCTCCTTTCTGGAATCTTTCCATGCTGGATCCAGACTCACTGTGGAATAGGAAAAGATAAGAGAGGGAAGCTTGCCTGGTGCTGCTTCTCCATTTTAGAGAAGCCTGCTGTCTTAATCTCAATGTGTCTGTATCAGCCGGTGCTGGCAATGCATGCATCCAGCAGTCTCGTTTCACAATCCAAATCAATTAAGGAGAATAAATCAGTATGCTATTATTATAACTGTCAGATTCACTTCATACTTACAAAGATGGAAAAGTAACAAATGAAGCAGTGTCTGCTATACCCCTCCCTTTCCCTGAGGGCTCTTCTTCAAGTGTATTCTGTCTCTCAGTGTGTCGCTCTCATTGTCCTTATTTCTTTCTCTCTCCGTTTCTTTTTTCCCCTATTCTCTAATTTCAATCCATTTTCTCCCTTCAATTGCAGTATACTGTTGCAGTTGTTTTCTTTATTCACACATGCATATATACAAAATAGCAGGTTTACATAAGATTCATTTGCAGTCATTAGTATTTGAAAATAGCTGTGTAGGTTTTTTATTATGGATGGAACATAATGCCGTATCTAATGCTACAGTTTGCTGAAGATCCCTGCTTTATACACACAAGCATATTGCTGTTTTTTTCTTCGTTCTCACATTTCTTCACCCTGCTGACACATTTACAGTGACTAAAAGAAAGAGGAGTACTATATCCATCCTTTTCTCCCTGAGGTGAAATAAATCTGGTAAGCTGTTTAAAGGTCAGAGTTCAGTGAGATTGCATTGCACTGTGTGTGAGGCACCACAGACATCAGTTGTTTTTATGTTAGTGTGATTTCCCTGTGCTGCTGTTAGGGACGAGTGTGACACGGTTATGACCCGCCTCAGCAAACTGTCAACACTATCTGATTCATCTGATTCATGATCGTGCTTTTCACACCACTGTCCACTCCATTATCACATCAACCTGTGTGTGTATGAAAGCTGCATCTCCATGTCAACAACACTGATTTGAAATAGTGCTGTGAGGTACACTTTAAACTATCACAGGGTGACAGTATCATCATTCAGGAGATGAGAAGGTATATCTGTAAGAGTTGGTGTGAGTAAATGATACATTTCTCTGTTCCTGTAGGGGATGCTATAGGCAGCAGAAGGCATCTCCATGAGGAGCGGTAGAAGATGCCGGAACTGCCAGCGCCCTTGCTGTCGATTTACTTCCGTTTCCTGTTAGTTACCATGGTTACCATGCCGCCCTCATCCTTAAGCCAGACCCCTGTTCTGTCATCTGTACGGATGGGTAAGTGGCACACTATCACTTGTTATTGAACATGGTGAATAGTTCTTTATAATAGTTCTGAATAGTTCATGGTGAAAAAAAATGGTTTTATTGGATACTTACAAATATGTAAAATGAAGTTACCCTCTTCTATATATGTATATATAATATCTATATTGTCTGTCTGTGACATGTTCTCTCTTCTTTTAGCGGCAATTCTGGATGACAGCTCTGTCTGTGGGCGTGGAGAGCGTTTAGCTTTAGCATTAGCCCGTGAGAACATTAACAGTGTGATGGAGGGCCCAGCTGGTGCTCGCGTGGAGGTTGACATCTTTGAACTCCAGAAAGACTCACAATATGAGACTACAGATACAAGTGAGTCATGCTTTAAATAAAACATGCATACGACCCCATCTCTGCACACTGTAAAGAGTGACTATGATGAACAGAATTTAAATGCACTTTCATTTTTACCATAGTGTGCCAGATTCTGCCAAAGGGTGTGGTATCTGTGATTGGCCCTGCCTCCAGCCCCGCCTCTGGTTCCATAGTTAGTCACATTTGTGGGGAAAAGGAGGTACGCCTCAACCCCATATACATTTTTACTGTTAGGCATTGTTAATGCACCAACAATAATATATCATCCTTTTTGTATTTTCTTTCAGATCCCGCATGTTAAAATTGGTCCAGAGGAAACGCCACGGCTTCCTTACCTGCGCTTTGCATCTGTCTCTCTGTATCCTAGCAACGAGGATCTGAGCCTTGCTATTGGAGCCATCCTACGCTCTTTCAGCTACCCATCGGCTAGTCTGGTCTGTGCTAAGGCCGAATGTGAGTCCAATTTCTGCTCTACCCATCAGATGTTCTGAACTTCCCTCAAGCTTGAATATGTAAAATTATTCCACATGCCGGTCAACAATTATAAATGGATGGTACAGAGACTAAATTCTGATTGGATGAGATTTATGCAAATCATTGCACAACATGACTTTAAATAAACATTCTATATTAATCTACATAACTGCGCAATCTGTATTAATGCACCACGTTTTTCATTGCCTGGCAACCACAAACACCCACAGTAGGGACAATGCACTATATCACTTGGAGAAAGGTTGATTCTGATAATAAATGTAACCGTCTGCTGAAAGTTGTTGTGCTTTATCATCTTACTGTTGTTGCTGTTTTATTGTGCTTAAGAACCCCTCTGTCCCACTGTAAAAATCACTGTAACATCGTACCTTCAGCAAATGATTGCTTCGGTTAATATATGTGTCTTCAGAGAAAGATGTGTCTGTTTTTCAACTCACAAGAAACAACAGCTTCAAATGATTTCCAAATGAAGTATTAAATGTTTGCCCCTTGAATTTAAAGTCCCCTTTTAAACATCATATCTCAACAAACACTCAAGCGTGCTATTATTGCTGAGCCACTGTCAGATTGTTGGAATATGTATTCAAGGCTGAGCTAGATGGCATTACATAAAGTGCAAGAGTACAAATGATACCGCAGCGCTTCTTTACTGCAAGCATTAACAATTACTTTGCTCTATACACTGTAGTGTAATAGGTATCTGTGCCAATAACATACTGCTGGGCAATTACGCAGCATAATGTTCACGTAATCTGAGAATAAATCTCCCCCCTGCTGCACGTGTTAAAGTGTGAGACACCGCCACGCATGCGGCGCTTGGTGTGTTTGCGTGCCTGGACGTTTGTGTCTGTTAGAGAGGGCATTGCTACATACCACTCAGCTCTGACCCAGTTGGCTGCACTATGGTTGCTATGGCAGCAGAGTAGGTGCAACTTGCCACTCATCAAGCTTATTTAAAATGGTGGCGAGATACGGAGAGAGCAGGGCTGAAGCTTCTCGTTAAACTGATAGAAAGCGATTGTGCGTGTGTCTTTTTGCATGTTTCTCGTTTCAGAGTGACTGTGTATCTGAATCTCATTGGCATTCATTTGTGAATATGTCATCTGGTGCTGCACACTTCACATGGTTTTCCTCTCCACCGGTGACCTCAGTCAAACTAGACTAGCCTGAAAAAAACAACAGCTTAAACAAAGCAGTTGTTCCGAAGCTGATGTTTTAACTGAATTTGACCTCAGTCACTGTTTGAAGCAACAACTAAACAAACATGAACATTCTGTCATCGTTTACTCACCGTTTTGCTCGCCTGCATGCTGTTAATTTTTCTGTCAAACATACACAACGTTCTTAAAGGATCCTCACATTCAGTGACACTTCCAGGAATTTCAAGCTTCAGAAAGACTCAAAACACTATAAAAGCACCATAAAGGGTCATAAAAGGAGTGCATATAACTTATGCTTTATACTCCAGCTTTGTGTGGGGAACACACCAAAATTTACTGTTACTTTTCTGCTGAGGAACAGTTTAACAATAAAAATAAAAGCATAAAATTCGGCAGGAATGAGACAGAGGCACATTTATTGAGCTAGATAAAGAAAGTGAAAAGAATAACTAAGAACACAAAAGGCAAATCAGTTGTAGAAGGAAAGCAGAAAGGAGGCAGTGAGAGAGAGAGAATGGGAGTGTGGAGAGCATTGATTTCTCTTCTCCCTCAAGCTAATTAAAGATTGGCACTGGCTTACTGGCTCGTTTTGTGCGTTCATGCTCCCTTGAGAGCACAGCTAGTTATTTACATTTTCACTGGCCATTGTGTCACCACAGACTTCTATCAAAGCAGCGTTGCAAATGATGACATTGTTTACCAACATCCTTGCACATTTGTAAAGCGTCTCTGTTTCTCACAAGCCCTGAATGTACCTCATGTATCCTGCCCACAGGTCTGCTGAGACTGGAGGAGCTGATAAGGAGTTTTCTGATCTCTCGCGACACGCTGTCCATCAGGATGCTGGACGATAACCTCGACCCAACGCCTCTACTGAAGGAGATCCGTGATGACAAAATAGCTACAATAATTATCGATGCCAACGCATCAATATCATACCTTATTCTGAAAAAGGTACTAAACATACGTTTACATTTTCTGAATGTTGTTGGTTTGGTTGGTTTTTTACATTCATTTAAATACTGTTCTTTCTCAGCAGCTCTCATATTTTCCTCTTTCCTCTCCCTGTTCTGTTTTCCGAGCCTCAGTCTGAGTTATTATCCGAACGCAATTCAGCGTTGTTGAATGTACCTGTGTTTTAAATTATAGGCACCATAAATATCAGTATACTGCTCAAGGACTATTCAGTAATGAGCTCTAAATGTTCTGCTTTACCATCAGCTTTATCTCTCGTATTCACACACATACATACTCATTCTCATTGTCTCCTTTCGTCTTTCTTTTCAGGCATCAGAGTTGGGAATGACATCAGCGTTTTACAAATACATTCTCACCACTATGGTAAGAGGGAGGAGGAGTTCTTGGCCTATTTTCCTGCAGATATATTCATGCCTGAAGCTTCATCTTGTATATTAATTTATCTTTTTAATGCAAACAGCGCTGACTCTTTTCCAGCACCCCCTCAATAGCTTAAACTCCACACACATTACTATAACCTACAACAGCACACACAACTTCTACACCAACCAGTTTAGCCTAGCGTGTTTCTTATGGGAATAGTTCACTGAAACACTTCTGAAACCTCTATTAACCTCACACACATTCATACCTCACGCACACTATTAAAACCTCACACACATACCATTCACCAGTCATTTAGTTTATACACATGCCAGTCATACTACACAGATGCTAATTATTACAAAACACTAATTATATATATAGATATATATACACACATGCTAATTTTTATTTTGTGTGTGTCTGTGCTGTGTGTAGGATTTCCCTTTACTGTGGCTGGATGATATAGTGGATGAGCAGTCAAATATTGTGGGCTTCTCCATGTTTAACACCTCCCACCCATTTTATCTGGAGTTTATCAGGAGCCTTAACCTGTCCTGGAGAGAAGGCTGTGACATCAACCCATACCCAGGACCTGCTGTGAGAACCACACAACACATGACCACAAAACCAGCCTGTCAGTGTTTCTCACACACATCACCTGTGTTTCCAGCTCTCCTCAGCCCTGCTGTTTGATGCTGTCCATGTGGTGGTGAGTGCAGTGCAGGAACTGAACCGGAGTCAGGAGATCGGTGTCAAACCACTCAGCTGTACCTCCCCTCAGATCTGGCAACATGGAACTAGCCTCATGAACTATCTGCGTATGGTCAGTGTGTGTGTGTGTTTCAATACTAACTGCTTCAAAACTACCCTGCATTCTTCTCTGCATCAATGAGAATCTGTAACTGTAGACTGTAGCCTAACCTGTCATGTTGTTCTGTTGTCGCTCTAATGGTTTTCATCAGGTGGAGTATGATGGCTTGACAGGTCGAGTTGAGTTCAACAGCAAAGGCCAGAGGACCAATTACACCCTCCACATCTTGGAGAAACACAGAGGAGGCCACAAAGAGGTTAAACACACAACACAAACACGCAAACAAACACACACTCACTTAGTCCTCTGAACAGAGTCCACATGTTAAGTGATTTGATTGCCTTGCTTTCTGATTGTATTTATTGCTTTTTCCTGTTAGATTGGGATCTGGTATTCCAATAATACTCTGCTAATGAACTCCACCAGTCTGGACCTCAACGTCTCAGAGACTCTGGCTAACAAGAGCCTCATCATCACCACGATACTGGTGAGGTCAAAATGCATATTAACATCAGGCCAACAGCCAACTTATGGTCACACTAGTACTGGATAGATTACTTACTTTTACTAGTCAACTAGTGATTTAAAATTGTAGTCCACTATGTGTCAGCATTTAAAGCTGCAATCCATAATTTCTTTGCTTTAAGAAAATAAACCAAAAGCTCTTTTTACTTTATCTCAGTTCTTAACATTAAGCTTATATTTATCATTCAGAACTTAGTTTCAGTTTGGCTTCATTAATCTGGTTTCATCAAGTAAAATAGGTAAATATGGAGGCAATAGGGAGACAAAAGTTCCAAATTGCACCCGACTATATAATTCATAATAAAATGGCAAGCAGCATCGGTGCTCAGTGTTGTTTCTGGTTATTTAAACGAATTATAGATGGTGTGTAAGGAGAGAGAAGTCATGCTAGCATGAGATGTGCAAATATTTTCATATTTCTGTGACTTAAATTGTTATAAATGATGCTGAAACAGTCACATCTTGCTTGTAGTTTTTGTCAGTCAGCAGTGACAGGTAATGTTTATGAGCCCTTTAGAGTGTATGTTGTCAGACCATCTCCACATAAAAATGTGTCCTCGGCACATGCTGTGTAGTTTGGTTACAATGAATTCTGGGTTCATTTAATTTTTACTTTTGCATTATTCCAGATACAGTCTGTGTGACACTTACCGTTTATTACCCAAAACTAATGTCAAGCATTTACAAAGGAAGGCAGTTTGTAGACAGGGGAATATTGCTCCAGCTGTCACCATGTGTGGAACAAGTGCAACTGTTGAACGACAACTGCTCTCTTTCCTACTCGTATTTAAAGTTATTTTATGTATTGTAATGTTATGTATTTATGTAAGAATTTTTATTGCTGTTTGGATCTGCTTGCTGCCTTTTTGGACAAGCCTCTCATGTAAATCTCTCTTGATTTAAATCTCAAACCAAACCGGGTACTAAGGTTAAAAAATAATCCTAACAAAATACATAACTCATGCGATCCATGACTAGCTGGTGCAAAGCGCTGACTAGTGGCAGAACTTTTCAGTGCATTAAAAAACAGTTCACACAGATTTGAAACAAATCTACATGGTGTGTATGTGCAGGAGAATCCATATGTGATGAGAAAAGTGAATTATCAGGAGTTTGAGGGCAATGAGCAGTATGAAGGCTTTTGCGTGGACATGTTGAGAGAGCTGTCTGATATCCTCAAGTTCAGCTACCGCATTAAACTGGTGGATGATGGTCTGTATGGGGCTCCTGAACCCAATGGCTCATGGACTGGGATGGTGGGAGAGCTGATTAACAGGGTATGTGCTCATACACACAACATCTTTCCTATTTGAATACATTGTGACATTTGCACAGTTGCTTTTAATTGCGTTTAATTTAATTAGTGTGTCTAGGCTTATCAAGTGCATTTGTGTTCTGCCTCTGAATGGTTCCCTGTCTTCTTTGTTCTTTGGAGCAGAAAGCTGATTTGGCAGTAGCTGCTTTTACCATCACATCTGAGAGAGAGAAGGTCATTGACTTTTCCAAACCATTTATGACCTTGGGCATCAGTATTCTTTATAGGGTTCATATAGTAAGTCACACACACACACACAAACACACACACACATACACACACACAAATTGGCAAATTTAACAGGATATAACTGTCTGTTCCAGGTTCAACTTAAAGTATAATGAAAAAAAACATTAACAAAAAAACAACTAAACAATGTTTGTTTCAGTAGGAGGATGTAA
>JBAJNP010008116.1:0-20949 GCA_036877545.1 Yasuhikotakia modesta | reverse complement strand
TCAATGTAATAAAAGACCTCCATCAGATCAATGTAATAAAAGACCTCCATCAGATCAATGTAATAAAAGACCTCCATCAGATCAATGTAATAAAAGACCTCCACTCACATGCTCGGCTGCTTGAGGGTCCAGCTGGCTTTGGAAGGGCGGAACTGCAAACTGGATTTTCTTGGGGCTGTTCGGTTCCATGTCCGAGCTGATGGAGAGATGAAGAAAGAGAGACTGGATCGTGTACTTATGAGAGCCTGCAATATCCTCTCTTTCCTGAACGAGAGAGAGAGAGAGAGAGAGAGAGAGACGGATGCGCAGACAGCACAGCAGACTCACGTTAAAGAGGCAGGAGCGCAGACGCCCCGCAGCGGGTGTCGCTCGGATCTCCGGCCCAGTCCGTCTGTCTGTCGGGCGATCTGATGTCCGTCTGTCTGTCTGTCGGGCGGTCTGATGTCCGTCTGTCTGTCGGGCGATCTGATGTCCGTCCGTCTGTCTGCCGGACTCCTCCCGTCGGGCTGGAGTGAATGCGCGATAAATGAGCTTTATAATGTGTCACTGCCGCTGGCTGAATTATTCATCATCATCTTCATCTTCTGCTGTTTCAGTCCGATCTGATGTTTTATCAGCCCATTATAATTCAAGTCCGAGATGTTTTGGAAACAACTTTTGATTCAGTCCTGATCCAACAATGTCTCCGTAGGTTTTTCCACCCGTTACCATTATTCATTTGTTCTCGTTTAGGGAAAAGCTCATTTGACTAGTTAGTTAACGTCTGACACTAGCAGAGACACACTTGTACATCGACCACATAACTGTGCATAAGATCCGTCTGAAACACCGAGTTTATAAACCCAAAGTAAATCATTAGGAACATTTCGGAGCTGAAGTTAAATGTTGAGTTCAAATCTGCTCGTCCCCAAACTCACATTCATCAGCAGATGTTATTTTACAGTCAGTAGAGGTCTGTGTGGTGGAATCTGTCTGGATCATTGTAAGAAACTCAAATAACAGCTGTAATGAAAGACTCAGTAGGCAAACCCCTCGCCATCATCACATCACATTTCTGAGCTCTAGTGTCTGTTTTTTACGCTCATGGGTAAATAACACTTCTCAATGGTCTCCAACTCTCCCACAAACCCGTGTTATCTTAGAGACACGTTTCCATGGAAACACCAGGCCCAGCTGAAGTTCTGGTCCAGGTGTTTTCATCTTTATACTTCACTAAACCCAGATGAAGGAGCGAAAGCGCCATTAACATCTTTACCCGCATTAGAAACCTCAGGAGAAGCGCTGTGCTGAAGTTATCTTTTGTGATAGATGTCACCCTGCTAATAACAACAGATCTTCAGTTATATGAACCCTCCCACAGCAAACATACAATGATGGGCCAACAAATATATGTAAATAAAATAAATAAATCTTTATTAATGATTTGCATTACAGATTATCCCTCATGCATCCCAGGTGAATAAGGAACACAGCGTCTTAGTCACATAAATCAATTCGTTTACAACTCCTTACAGCATAGACTCAGAAACTAATAAGGGACATCAGTTAATAAAACACTGTTCAAGTCTTAATCGCTAAATAGTTAAACTTAATCATTAAAAATGAACACAACAGACTGGACAAACCATCAGCTGCTGTCTATATGAATAAAATATCTTTTAATAGAAGATTTAGTACTTCCTGTCTCATAGGAAAGTGTGTTCAAAAATGTGCATATGCATCTTAATATACAGTATATGCATCTTAATATACATCTTACATACAGTGTGGCAGACTATTAACAAACAGGAAATGAAGATAGCTGTGTACATTAGAGAACGGTAGAACAGTAGTTGGGTTTGAGTGAACAAAAATGAAATGTATTGCACAGTTAGTTCCTCACAGAGGCTGTATTAGAAAACCAGTCTGATTACAGTAGACGTTTTTGTACAAGACAAAGACATGCAAAAATGCAGATACACACACATCGCATTTTCCAACCGCAGCTGCTTTTTACAGCCGGCTTTCACACACAACAAACAATCAACAACACAACCAGCATCACATGCTTAAATACATGCCAAAAGTTTTCATTCTGTTGCTGTAATATGTACCAGGTGGACGCTGCAGTAAATCCTGCAGGATGAGAAAGTGGAGGATTTGAAGCACTGGAGTCTGACAGTGGAGGATTTGAAGAACTGGAGATTGGAATGGCCAGCAGATCTGTGCATGACACATCTGCTGTAAGTATTACAGAGCATGAGGGAGATAGCTAACAGTTGACCTCAACAGTCTGACCACTCTAATAAACTAAAGTTTCACTGAGCTGAGTCCCAGTGTAACATGGCAGTCTTGTCCATGCCTTTGTGATGCTGCCCAAAAAAAATGTATCTCAGTGATTCACTGACACAGACCCTTGCTGTTTAATTTAAATCAAATTAACTAAAATCATTTTACAATAAAACTATAAAAGACTAAAATCACACTTATTTTTCCAGGAAGAGTAAAAGACTTCCTTTTTCAGTTATCAAGCATTTAGCATATCTGTATTTGCATAACGTATTCAATCAAACAAACAAACCTAAAGCCTCTGTCACCACGGTTACACGGGGGGATTCCTGGCAGGAAGAGGAGATCTCCGAGGTGACACGGCAGCCAAGAGCTCATTTACAATCTCCTGTCGGATTTCATTAGCGATGCTTTCCTTAATCTATCAGAGAATAAAAACACTGTTAGAGAAGCAGCCCTGGTTTATAAGAGACTGAGTAAGAGGGTCACATGACACACGAGCTGGTGATATGTGCTGTTCTTCATATATGAAACGCTGGAGAAGTGGCAGTACAGTGTCAAACACACAGTGACCGATGGTGAGAAGTTCCAAGTTCCCCCAGAAACTGGGCCAGAGTAATAAATCTGATGCATGAATTTTTATGAGTGAATCTGTCAATCATCTTG
The DNA here is from genome assembly GCA_036877545.1 of Yasuhikotakia modesta. NCBI lineage: Eukaryota > Metazoa > Chordata > Actinopteri > Cypriniformes > Botiidae > Yasuhikotakia > Yasuhikotakia modesta. The sequence continues at coordinate 18,015 of JBAJNP010008116.1, read as the reverse complement.
CACTCCAAAAACCATTAAAGCCACAACAGACTGAACTGTGGCAAAGCATGGTTTTCCATTTTCTGCATTTGTTTTTTCCACTCAGCTGCATTTGTGTTCAAAATCTCTAAAAACCTTCATCTTTGCGATCTAGTTTTCATGTGTTGTGGACTGTCCTATATGAGCAGAATCATTATATAATCATTATATACACTAACACAGTTTCATTAACTCTGCACCACAGAACTACACAAGGTGAGACCAATAAAAACTTCTGCTTGTGTTTCCTCACCTCTTTGATAACTTGTTGCAGGTCATTGTAGCTTCTGCTCCACTCTGGACTGGAGTCTTCTGTCGCCCTGCTTCTGTGACCATCTAATGGCAACTCATAATCTCTGCTTAACTCACATGAAGTGGGTGAGATGCTTTGCTCCCTTTTCTCTGGAGACACATGCTGAGGAACCTCTGCTCCAGGTCTTGGGGGCACATAGGGTGTGAGATTGAGGGTGGCCCGGTAAATGCCACCAGGCTTTAAGGAAGGAGAGCGAGACTCCAGTGTTTGGCTAAATCGCCCAGGGCTGGATGCCCTCGATGTGGGACTGGAAGTGGGCGTGGCAGCCCCGTATCCCAGCTCAGACTGCAGGTACAGCTGTTCCCTCAGGAGGTCTGTTACCTGTAACCCCCCACCACACACACACACACACATATATAAACATACATACACACACACACACACACACACACATATATATAAACATACATACACACATACATACACACACACACACACACACACACACACACACACACACACACATATAAACAAACACACACACACACACACACACACACATATAAACAAACACACACACACACACACCCATATATATAAACATACATACACACATACACATATAAACATACATACACACACACACATATAAACAAACACACACACACACACAGAACTGTGTATGAGGGACAGACAGAGCAGATGATATCTGAAACACTGTCAGGTGAGAGCAGGAGCTTTGAATTTACTCACAGGCTCCATGGCCTGCAGGGCTGAAGAATTAGACAGACTGTCTATGCTGTGACCTCTGTGCAAACCCTGCAGGAGACAGATGTGTTACTAAATGATGTGTTGAACAATTTACATTGGTGGGGTGCACAATTCCATAACCTAGTACACTGCCTACAGCATTGTATATAGGCATCATAGAGTACATATCACATTTATGCTTTATGGAGAAAGCAAGAAGCTTAGTAACAAACAAACAGTATCCGGGGAGAAGCGGTGATAAACAACTATTTGCTATTATTATAATTTATGTTTGGTGCTCAACAGACACTGCGGTTGCATCCACTGACCATGTGATGGCGGTAGAGTCCGCTGTGCTGTGAACAGCTGCGCATGCGTGCATTCAGACTGAGCAGTCGGTCTTCCAGCTGCAGCTCCAGCTCCTGCAGCTCCTGTCTGACTGCAGTGCGCAGCGTCTGCAGCTGGTCTGCCTCCCGTCTGCAAAAATCACAAACCCGCTCACAGTAACACGCCAACAATCACAACTTCCTGAAGCCCTGCACTAAACCATAAACTGTTTGTTATTATTATTATTATTTATTTAAGCTGCTCTAAATGTTTCCCTGTCATTTAAGGAACAGTTAGTTGCTCACCTCCCGTCCAGGCCGAGGTGCTGATAGACCATCGACTGTTGTCTCATGAGAGCCAGTTCTAGATCCATCATCTGAGTGCGGAACACATTCAGACTCCTGTGTCGTATCTGCAGCTCCTGCAGCGACGGCAAGACAGTAGGGACAAAAATAAAAGCTTGTTACTTAAAACCCGAGACTGTTGCACAAGCTGCGATCTTCACAATTTCACAAGAGGTTTTTCATAATAATGCAAGCCAGGAACATGAAACTGAATCAGCATGTTACTGCTTCCTGTTTGGCGGTACCTCATACAGAAGCTGGACTGGTGTACTGCTCCTGTCTACAGGTGTGTCCCCTCCACACACAGATGAGCTCTGCCAACCAAACCACAGACATAAAGCGTGAGCTCTAGATAATACAGTGTTCTGGTTCAGCTGGATGTGTTCAGTGGGGGAAGCAGAACTTCATGCAGAACTGACACCCGATGATTAAAGAGTGTTAGTTAAACTCATGCAGTGTCCGTCAGAAAGCCTTTAAATGTCACATACTGAGAGGAGTGACAACCAAAATCTGAATGTGTGGAATGAGAAACAGTATATCACTGTATTTACATCACAAAATAGTTCAGTAAATTAAATTAATCATTAAAATTGATAGCTTTTGATAATTGCAGGAGTTACTGTTTATTTATTAAGTTCTTTAAATGAAAGATGTTTCATTTATACATGAGTAAACTGAATAAAAAGATTATTTATAGGACTTGCAAAACTGCATATGAATTTAAAAGAGTAGATGAAGAATTAAAACAATAACACTAATACTATATTGTTAAAGAGTTTGGTGGTAGTATAAATGCACACACAAGATCTGGACTGACACAAGACAGTGCAAACAGTGTGACAAGCCAATCCCCAGACACTAATAAACTGTGCATGCTAGTCTCATTAATAACATCTAACCAGAGGTTAAGCTTGTTTGAACAGTAACATCAGATGAACCAATAGAAGACATTATAATGAATCATAATGTTGCCACGCAACATGGTAGTTTACTGAGAATTTGGCATGTTGTGTATGTTATGCAATTCTCACCTGGCTGAAGTTCTGCATCGTGCCACGAATTTCATGCAGGACTCTCCTGAGCTGCATCTCTGTGCTGCCCATCGCAGGGGTGGCTGCAGAGGGGGTCTCGTAAGACAGGGGGGATTGAGGGTAACACAGATAGCTGGGAGGGGTGGCAAAGGCACGGGGAGAACTACTGTAAGCCAAGCTGTAGGGGGCGCTGTTGGAGTATGTGAGAGGGGTGTGAGGTTGGTAAGGGCTGCCATGCATGTTGAGGTACGAGGAACCACAGGAGGAACCCTGAGGAAGGTTGTAAGGTGAACGGAAGGCAGCTGAAGGATTGCAGTAAGGCGCATTGGGAGTGAAATGTGAATTGTGAGGTGTAAATGGTGCATTGCTCTGGAGTAAACTGTGAGGGTGAGTGAAGCTCTGCAGTTGAGGCTGGGGATTATGGGGAACATGGGCGAGGCTGTTGGGATATAAAGAGTTGTAAGCCATTCTGAGGTGTGGTGAGTGGAGGGAGCCATGAGGAGGAAGAGGAGGGTGGACAGTGCCTGCAGAATGAGAAAGGTTTGGTACACTGTACGTGCTCCAGCTTGGGCCCTCCCCTAGGGGCCTTGGGGGCCAGTCTGCTGGGGCGCTATAAAGAGAGTTAGATGAACGAGTCAGATGCTGTGGTAGTTTGAGAGGGTGTGGAGGAGTTCCATACTCAATGGCAGACGTGCTGCTCCCTGCTGGAGCAGAATTAAAGAGCGCAGACTGGCAGTCCACTCGATCGATGTCTTCATCTTCTTCTACAATAGAATCCACCTCTGCCCTGTCTGCATGAACTGTGTCCTTATAGTGGTGTGTGTATGAGGGTGGGGTACAGTGCTTGACCGCCCCTCCTCCGAGCTGAACGTGCAGAGATGTGACTACACGGGCTGGGCTGGGTGAAGAGGTTGGCAGAGAGCTGGATCTCTGGAGAAGATTTCTGTTCGAGCTTTCTCTCCCTTTCAGTAAGTCTCTGTCCCTCACCCACACTCGGCCAGGACCATCTTCACCCAGAGAAGATGATCTCTGCTGGGTTGTGCGGAGAGCAATTGGCCTCCATTGTTCATTAGCAGATGACAACTCCATCAGCTCGGCTGATGATTCTGGACCACAGGAGTGATCCGTGGCCAAACCAGGCTGGGACAAGTTTCCCTGATCAGCTATGGAGGTACAAACAGTGTTTGAGATGGAATCTGATACAGGGTCCACAGTCATGTCAGAATTCAAGCCTGAAGAGTCTGTGATGGGCTTCTGTGTTGTGGTGGAACCAGCCTCCACTGATGGTTTGTTATCAGAGTGTTCTTCAACAGACTGGAAAGGTCTACTGGTACCAATAATGGCAAAACCAGTATTATCAGAGTTTAAAATGGATGTTTGGAGGCTGGTGAAGTCAGGAACTTTCAGGCTGGTTGCGCTCTTGCCAAAGCTGCCTCTGCTGGGCTGAAGATGGACGTCCTCATCTTGCAATGTTTCAAAGCTTGGGAACTCCAGTGTGACTGGTGTCACAGCATCTCCAGCGTGTGATGTGACTGTCATTTCACTGTCACAGCTGTCAGAACTTTCCTGAACCTGACGACAGATCGAGAGAAATGTTTGTCTTTAGTGTCCAACTCTTAAAAAAACTGATGTTCAACATTACACAAACAACAGCGTTTTGATTTTACTTTCTAGTACCCAGCAACTTGCATTTTTAAGTAATTTTTTATATATTTTTGTACACATTATAGACATGTTTTATGCTCAAAACACTATAATTTAAATTGGTTTTTAATGCTCCTCTTGGACATTTAAGTGTTTATAAATACACACAGACAACACACATGCACTCACCTTCAGATGACTGCTTGATCCATCTGTGGAGGGGTCGTCTGCAAACCCACTGCTGTCAGACTGCTGGCTGACGGCCCTCCTCAATCTCTCTGCAGTGACAGAAACACCAACAATCAGCTGGACTCACTGTTTATATACTTACAGTTGTGAGACTGTGATGCTGATCAATATAACATATATTCATCTTATATTAGATTCATCTTGATATTACATTTATAATTTACATTTAAGACAAGGCTCAGATAAAAATGTTTAGGTTCAGGGTGATACTGTAAATACTCATTTTAGCTCAGGACACTGACACTGACATGATACTGATCTCTACATGTAAAGGATATGAGCTGTGAATGTTTACAGAACTCCACCACTAGAGGGCAGCCCTGAACCACAGCTGCAGTTCTCTGGAGCCTCACTGCTACTGTATGGGGAACGGTGTTGCTCTCTGTTCCTGGAAAACTTCTTTAATTGTGCTTATATCCTTCGCACTTTGAACACCAGATTTCTACATGAATTCAATTTAAATCATTTGCTTAGGAAACCTGTCACTGCCAGAATAAAGGTAAGCTGTCTTTACTCACCACTGCCAGCGCTGGGCGCTCCTCTGGGAAGAACTTCATCATCATTGCTTTGCAACTACAGAGAAAGATCAGATACACACTGCAGCTCAGTCTGTACACAGAGCGCAAAGAACATAACAGGAGTCAAAGCATATTCCACAATTAAATCTTTCCTGAAACTTGTGACCATGAGCAAAACTCCAGGTTTATACGTTCTGAAAGGAGACAACGCAGCAGAAGAAACTGACAGCTGGGAACTTTACATCAGTCTGTGTAACAGTTAATCAGCTTTCACGCTTCTGCATAGTCCGAACCACAACACACCCCAGCACATGCTGCAGGCGCTCTGTGTTCCAACTTATTTATAGTTTTACAACAATGCCAAAAACTAGTTTAGAGATGATGGCGAGTATGAGAACTGGACAGGAGGTTGCTAGGATTGCTGTGGTAAGTGCACTTAAATGTGAGCGAGAATAAACCCTACCTCCTCCATTTCAAAAGAGTCCCTGGGCTGGCTGAGCAGGTGGGCGATGTGTGGGCTGGGCAGCAGGTTAGGGGGCTCTTTCTCTGGGGTGGAGATGATGGTTTCCTGCCAGTCTCGTTTTTTGAGGTCTGGTTTTCTTGTGAGGTCACTCCCATCAGATGCCCGACTGATGCTCACTGCGACTGGAGAATCTTGCACATCTTTGTCCAGACTTTCAATCTCAGTGGAGTGGTCACCATTCATGAAAGCTTCTAAGATACCCTGCTGGGCCTCCTCCGTCACAGTGGCGAGGGATGAATCTTTTCTCCTAAAGTGTTTGTGCTGTGGCTTCTGCTCCACATCCATCAGTCTGTCTCGCACGCCAGGGTTCACACCCTCTGCGCCGTCAGCGTCAGAAACTGAAGACTGATTGGCTGTTGCTTCTGTAGAAGAAGTCAGGAGGTTGTTTTTGGTAATGTTTCTCTTCAGGATCTTGGCCACGTTCAGAGCAGAGTTGTTTCTTTTCAGCGTGGTGGGTGTTTCAGTCTCTGTGTCACCACTGACGATTCTTTCCATGGGTTTTCCGGACACCTGCGAGTAGATCTCAGAGAACACATTTGCTACAGTAGCCAGAACCTCCATCTGACGGAAACGACCTACAAAAGGAGTAAATCTTTAGTCAAAGAAGAACAACTATTTTACCTACAAACAACTCACTACAGCCTTATTTAAATGATTTAGTCAAATGAGCTTAACCTCAGAATTCCAGTGAAAACAGAACCAGTGGTCATTCTGCTGGTCTGAATCAGTCAGACTTACTGAATCAGTCAAACTCACTCATTCAGTAAACAACAGGATATCAAATCCAATTCAATAAAGTGTGTTGTGTAGTAATACAATCTTACAATGCACACAATATGATTACACACAATGCTGTAGGAACCACTGCAGAGCATGTCGGCTTCTGTGTGACTGGACAGTTCATATCAGCATTAAATTCACTTGTTATGACAGGCACAAAGGGAAAAGAGTTTGACAATTTTGCCTGCACGTAACAAAGATAACGTGATGAGAAACTAGTGATATGTGTGTCTCAGAAGTCAATACTCTTCATTTATCTCTCGCAACACAGCCAGCCGTCTGAGTCAGCGCTCAGGAACGGCCCACAGGAAATGTGCCAGAAAGAGAAGAGGAACAGAGAGCCGGTTTCTCTGTGAAAGAGGGACATGGACATTAGATTCATGACCGCTGCCCCCACAGAGCAGCAGCTGGGCAGGAAGAAGCAAGTGTTATGTAACAAAATCAACCAGACATAGGAGAGAGTATGAAAACTGCCTGGCAGTGATGTAGCTGTGGACATAAACTGTCTAACTGCACCTCTCGGTTAAGAGTTTGGAGAGATATTAACTGTAAACAAAGTTGGTTGTAAGTGAATGTAAACCTTAACCCTAGGCTGAACAATAACAAATTGGAGTTGAGTTTAAACTTTCATCATTAATTGTTGCTACTGGTATTTATTTTTTTTTATTACTGACTCTTCACTTGTTTACCTGAAAACTGTAAAAAAACTGTCTATTTAAAGACATGTGTGTCATTTTTGTTCCACCAGTGACACCAAAACATAAGAACAACTGCTGCTTTAAACAGGTGTTTTTGAGCACACCACACATTTTTATTGGTCAGATAAACAAGTACTTCTATTAGTCAAATCAATGTTGCTATGATGAGCTAGCTGTGTATATATAGGCGTCCGTTATTAGAGCTCCCTCAGCTAAGGGGCTAATTTCCAGTCCTCCGTCTGAACAACTCATTCCCAAACTAGTCAGCCGAAGACCCACAACCGCATACTAAAACTAAACAACAAAACCAAGAAGCCATCGCTGTACAAAACAAAACAGGCCTTCAGCTTCTTTATTGGTCTCTGGGAGAATGATGCAAATGTAGGCCAACACACAAGCTGGTACAGAACCGGCACAGAACCGGATCACAGGCAGAACCCTGATGTGAGTGGACGGCAGAATCAGCTCTTCTGTGGCACAGCCTGCTTGTCAACGTTTCTCGCTCTCATTTCTGTGCTCACGGTGGACAATGGCTTGGTTGTGCTCCGAATCGTGCGTAGAGGCAGTCTGAGCTGAACGCCCTCAAACATACGGTGCTGTCCATCACAGAGAGCGTCTGAGGGTGAAGAGCGCTGTGTTTGGACTAACCACTAACTTGATTTAGTGTTCTGTGGTCTTAAACACGAACACACATGCTTCAGTTATGTTCACCTGTTACCATGTATTTTTTCACACTGACTGTGATTTGCAATAAATTTGATTGTAAAGCTGCACAGGCAGAACAGCGTCAGCTGAGGGCCTGAGATACCACCACACAGCAGGAAAGACGCTGATGGAGATGTTGACGTACTCGTCAGGGCGTATGTTGGGTTCTCCAGCTCCATGCGCTGAATCTGGGCTCCCAGGTAAACTTTGATGTCGATGCCCCTGGCACTTGAAGAGGCATTGAAGAAGCGAGACGGGATTTTTGAAGCAATGTCAGGCTCCTCACGCCCAAAACCGAGGTTGTAGAGGATTTCTTCTGGGTCTTCTTCATACAGGTCCAGCAATTCTGAAACACTGCAGGAAAAACCTGCATTAAAACACACATCTGAACTGACTCGCAAACAGCCACTCAACATTTACCTTAGCGCTGCATTACAGTCACTGCAAACAGGAGATCGTCAAACAATTCCACCTCCTCACATTAAAACTGTATTACTAAAAAATATATGTATCAAAATCTTTTCAGATGTTTTTATGCAGCTGGTTTGTATTTGCAAAAGAAACAAAATTAAGTTTCACTAACTCTGAGATAATGATAGGCTAACTTTCTTTACATTATTCCACTTATTACACAGCTACTTATATAAATATTGGGACAAGTTGAAATTTGTATCGTTTTTAATTTGTGCAGAGAACAAAATGAACAACCTCCTCATTCAATCATTTGTTGAGTTGTAGCTGCTGCATGTGTTAATGACTGCAGAACATCAGAGATGTTAAGTACCTGGACACTGTGGCGCTGCTCTTTCCAGAGCCTGTAGAGTTCATGCTTCGGCCCTTCTGTCTGAACTGACCCCGTCTGGCCTGGGCTGGCAGTTCATAGCTGAGGAACACAAGCAGTGACTCAGTGACCTGTGGACAGAGGCTGCACAACATGTTTTTGAGGATTCACTCACCCATTGACCTCAGGAGTTGTGCTGATGTCCTGCAGGTGATTGGCTGAAGAGATGAGGAGGAAACAGAAAGAAAGTTAGTCGTGCTGGAATCCTCACAAATTCCACTGAAGTCACTCAGTGTTCGCCTGTCATCCAAACATGTGGCGTAACAAAAGCTGCTAAAAGAAGAGCAATGTAGAGTTTCACACGTTTCATTATTATTTTGGTCTAGTTTTTAAGTAAGTGTATTGGGAACCCTTAAAACGACAACAGTTAACCATAACTAACAGTAAACTAAACTTCTGCAGCATGTGCTAACCTTTAGGTTATTTCAATGTTTATGTATACATTTTTTTAAATGAACAGTGCATGTTAACATTAATTCATGCAAAATTAACAAATGTTAAAAAATGGAACTTTGTATTAAATTGTTACCAAACTTAATACCAGTGTTTATTCTAACTCATTAATTTTCTTTACACTTTACATTTAGTAAAGAGAAATTAAGATGTACAAAACAATGTCTTATTATTTGACAAAATTGTGCTGAAAAAAGTCTTACGCCTTTCTGAGGCTTGTAAGCTGATGTCACAACGTTAATTTCTGCAGTTCCCTCAGCGCTTAGAGCACAATGACAGAATTATAAACACTGACATCCAAACCACCAACCGTTTGTGCTACAAATGACATTAGAGAGCGAGCATTATTTCACTGAGGAGGACAGGAATTAAAGCGAGGATGGAGCTCTTTACATGACGCAGATGAACCGTGTTGAGCTCATCCTACTGCCTAAGGTGAATACACAGCCTCCTGATTCCTGTTCTCCAGCCAGAGACATGACACGGGCTGAACCAACTGGCCCGGACTCGCCTCAACTTGTACAAACACAATAGAGAGAAATCTGGCTGTTATTCACCTCATCAAGCCGTTTAAACTAGTCATTCTAGAACTGGAAAAATCTCATCTGGTTCACACACGTAAACTAACATAATGACTAAAACAGAGTAACAGAGTTTTATTCTGTGAGGCCATACTCACACAAACTAACAGTGTCAATTTTGCTTTTAAATGGATTAAATGGATAGTTCATGAACATTTTGTCATTAATTACTCCTGAGCCTGTTAAAAAAAATTGTGCACAGAAAAAACCTAAAACCTCTGCAGCCTGTTTAAGGCTAAACCTTTGCAATCACACAGAATACTTTAATGATTTCTGTATAAACATTCTGGGCCTAAAAAGTGATATTTGTGTTGCATTGATGGGTGACCTATCCTTTTAATGTTGTTGTTTTCTAAACAAACATATTTTAAAGAATCCTCATCCTCAAAAGAATCCTCAAAGCAAAAAACCCTATCACACTGAAAATATCTTTCCGCACAAATAATCATTTATTACATTAAAGCAAATATCAGACAACTGCGTATATTTGTCCAGTCAAGAGCACAAGTCAACTCAACAAGGTAGAAGTGCAAATTCATTGACTGAAGATATTTTCACCAATTACAGCACAGACCTTAAACAGTTCAGAAGCAGATTAAGTTCTGATGTTTAGATTCTGTTAGGTTGATCTAAATATGGGATGCCTGAGGTGGTGTGTAAACGCAGGACAGCGTGTTATTCGAGAAAGTAGCTGCACCAAAACACAACAGACTCAAGTCTTCAAAGAACAAAATAAACATGACGAGAATAACGTCACAGTCAGCAGTCAATCCTGTTTGCTAACAGCGATCACTTAGTCCATTCACCTTTAAAAAGCTACGTGGCATTCTCTGAATATTTGTGCACATTCGTCACAAAGCAGCAGCGTGAACTCAAGAGAGAAGGTGCAGCTCTTACCCTCGGCTCCCAGAGAGAGTTCATCCTCAAAACTGCAGCCATTCTTCCCTGGTGCTGAAAAATCCAGAGAAAACCTTTCAGACAGCAGTTTGAACTGATCTATCGTGACGAGCAAGTGGCCATTTTCCATTTTCTTCTCCATAAAACCACTTTAACTCTCATGCGACAATCCAAGTAGCTCTTCAGAGCCTAACTGAGGCATTCGCTTACGCACACTCAGAGGTTAAAGGTAAATATTTACTCTTAAGTGCAATTGCCTTACCTGTAAAGTTATTTCAAAGACTGCTCATGCAGTTTTCAAGAGCCATAACTCAAACACATTATCTGGATCTGAGCTTTGGTCCTGTTTTGTATCAAGCTTGAAAGTGAATTTTAAGCATTTTTTATGCCTGAAGAGTGTAAGTGTGTGTGTGTGTGTGTGTGTGTGTGTGGAAAGGTTCCAGTGTCCTGTAGTGCAGTGTGAGAAATCTTGCTCCAAAGTTCATAAGGAGTGGTGCAGAGGACAGTCATCCAAACGTTGAGCAAACGTCAACATAAAAACTCTCTCAGACTAGTGCAGTTAAATGAAGTAGATCACACACAAATGTTGCACCAAACAAACATGCTGCCGTTTCTACATTTCATCTCTAATCAAACCACGACACTTTCAGGAGCTACTTGAGCTTCACTCAAATGTCTCAAAATCAATTCATACACTCTGTGTTTAAAACTCCACACCTTCTCAAGTCATTTCATCTGAAATCATAGGATAAGATTAAAAATAACTTTTTACACTTATTAATACATATGGAGATTTCTGGATTTGTAAATCTTGACAAGCTGTAGTAAAAAAAGTCACTGTATGGCAGGATCTGTGTAAGGAGAAAATGAATGAGAAAAGAACTCACCTCTGAGCGGACTGCTGCTCTGCTCATCCAAAGACGACCCAACTGGAGTCCTGTTTAAAGATCCAAAACACATTGTCCTTTACTCTCCATTCTATCCCTAAAACTTACTCAAACAAAAACACACAGAAACACCCAAAACGGTCTGAACTGTGTTCAAAAGCAAAACATTTTACACACAATTGACACAAAACGCACATCCTAATGTGAGCTTTCTTACGCAGCCTCAGAACATCCTCACAAAGGAACACTGTGAGAAAAACACACTAAAAAACAGCGTCTGCGAGGCTGGGAAAAGATCACACACTACTGTGTGTTATCCACGTTACACAACACAAACTCTATAGTGAGACAGAAACACATTTCCTGTCAGAAGGATATCTGCTCTCTGTTTGTTTAATGATAATCAGCAGGAATTGGGAATTAGGACAGCGGCGGCACGAGGTATTTTTATTGACTTGAGCATGTGGCGCGATACTCAAACCTCCTGCATCTGTGTGGTTCTCAAAAGAGAACAACATTTACGCTAGTTTGAACAATTTGAGAACTGCAGGCAACTCCCACGACAGCTTTTGTGTGCTAATTTAGAGTCACACACTTTTCATTTAACTTCAACTAAGGTTGAATAAATATCAGCAGATTCATAATGTTTAGATGTTGCAAAAAACAACATATAATGCTTCTCTTTAGATTGTAACAAGATGAAAATGGCGCAGCAGGATGTTCCTGATCAATTGTACAATCTCTGTTTGTTCCACATGGAAGGTTTAAGATGGTCACGAGGAATGTAAATCTACAGCAACAGCTTTTTTCTCTTTTGCTTCAAAGCAAAACGACTGTATATCTTTAAAAAACACAGCGCCTGGCACAACAAGGAGGCAGTCGAATTCTCCCAGGACTACAACTACAGTCAGAGCCCAGAGACCAGACCAGACCACACCACAAACGCTGAAAAAGAAACAAAACCTCACAGCAATAATAACAATCGTCAGTTCTACACCACTGATGACTTTCCTGACTGCCCTCATCCAAACCTGTGAAGCTATTCACACGATTCTCTCAAATATACTGCTCCTCACCGACACCACAGAGGACAGAGGAGTTTTGTTTCTACCAGAACGTTTAAAAAGCCTCTGGCTTGTTTATTTCACAGTCACACATCTTCCTCATGAGTCTCTTACCTGCAGTCTCTCAGCCAGCTGGTAATTTTGTTTGGAATAAGACCTGAGGGCAAAAAATATAGAGAATTGAATGTGTTTTAACTACATTTATTTCATAATAAACAAATGAATTTCCTTTAAAGCAGCAATAAAAAGACAGTAAGCGGCACATCCTAATGAAGGCAAACACAGGTGAGCTGTACAAAATGTGCTCTCAGATTCCTGCCCAAACAAACTTTCATTTTGTTGTACCAGGTTATTCATGACTATTCACAAAAACCTTTTCAAGCACACAAACTTCTGCAGCCTCTCTGATCTGTCCACGACATTATTACTGCACTGATCTAAGCTCAAGTATAGATGACGAACTATTTGATTACTAGAACTCAGTACTAGTTCTAGTACTCTTACCCACTGTAACTATAGAAGCATCACCCAGGACAACTAATGAGATAATATAAAAGTATGAGATCAGTGCAGTACCTGACTGTGATGCTGCTGCAGGTTTATCCTCCACCGGCTGCGCAGACAGCTGCTCCTCTGAGCTCTGGTCCTGAGACTCTGAAGCCCCCCAGAAGCCTCGGCTCTGAGCCCAGGCCCTCCTTTTAAATGTGGCTGGGGGGGGCTCATACCCCTCCATGTGCTAGAATTGGATGGATGCTACAGTGGAGGGCGGTTCACCTGCAGACACAAAGAGGCATGGACTGAGAGCTGAATGACAGGAAAATAGCCAGAGCTCTTCCCGAGAACAGAACGAGAACAGTGCTGTTTTGTTTCATGAAAAGCAGCATCTACAGTTTTCTCTCTTTCTTTAAACCATCTCTTTAATGAAAGCTCAGACAATCAACACGCATCAACACACGTCACATGAAGAGCAGAAACACGCCTTTGCTGCATTACTTGCATGTGTAGTTATGGGTGTTGAAGGAAACTGAAGGTGTGATAGACCAGCTGTACATTAAACAGCATAATTTCCATCATGCAGACATTTAATCACAGAGATGCAAACATGAACCTTTAGGCAACGCATGTACTGTATGTGAGCATTCACCTCAGATGCTGCTCCTGCAGCACAGAACTTACGTTTATTTACACTAACTTCATTATTATTTATCTGACTTCATTTCTTGTGATGTCATAATGACAAAATAAACTTTCTCTGGCGTGAAATCATTTTTAGAACAAAAGGTATCAGGACAAAACAATAATGCAAACAACATACTAGCTAACCACAGTGACGTGCCATCATTTATATGGTACATGTAAATGTTATTCTCATACCAGTTTAATATGCAGAGACTGTTGGGAACAAGAGTGATTCTCCTTTAAGTGTGAGCAACGCAGCTCCAAAACTATTTTGTTTGTTTTGCTTTGTGTTGTTTGAGCTTCCAACCAGTCCAACAAATATACAGAGACAGAAATGTACAGAGTGAAATACGGAGAAAAAAGAAAAGAAAGGAAAGGAAAAGAAAGAAGGAAACAGATAAGCGTTTTCAAATGTACAGTTATTGAAATGACAGTAAAGCACACTGAAACTGGGGGGCTTGTTTGGGATAGATGACTGTAACAAAAAGTCAAAAAACAAGTTGAGCAGGAAATGTGTGTTTTGTTGAAAGATTAGTAGCTGCTGCAGTCATTTCCTGTTCTGAGATCTGGCACTTTTTGAAGGAACAGATGAGTTGGACCAAACGTGCCGGGCTGAACATCTCCCACAATTCACAAACTACTATTAATAGCATGAGGCTATTTTCAGACTCATTTATATAAAACCAAAAACACTAATAAAAACCCGGTTAACCGCCAGCACCACATTTTATGAATAAGATGAAAGCGGTTAAGATTACATACTGTACATAATGAGTGAGCAGAGAATGAGAACAAACACCAGTGAGCAAATCTTCACCCTAACTGTAGGTATGTATCGATACAGCCAAACATGTGATCGATTTTCAAAGATTAAGACAGTGTAAGAGCAGCAACAGACGCTGTTGTGGAGTAACATTGTGCCATACACACACACACACACACTATCAGATTTCAATAGTACTTTTCATTACCTTAAACATTCTGAGTCTACTTGACAACAACATAATTTGGATAAAATGAATTTACTTGGTGAATATGGGTGAATAAAAAAAGAAAAAAGTAAAACACACACACACACACACACACACACACACACACACACACACACACACACACTGCTTGAGTAGGAAACTTAATCCTGGGTTGGGCTAAAGCAGTTCTGACAAAAGGAAACATGAGAGAGCATAAATGATGGCTGTGTGCTCCTGAACTGAATAAAAGTGGATTGAAAGTTTGCAGATTCTTAGATTTCATATTTAATGCACAGTTGCCACATGCAATGCATGCAATGCATTACTGCTACAAGGCTGAAATTCATTCTTAGTAAAAACTTATCCGCGGGTCAGTGAGTTTACATAACTCAAGTAACCAGTCTTAAAGAGGTAAAGTAAAGCTAGTTTCAGGTGGACACATTTTTAGTTATGTGAATGAACCAGAGCACCTTGAGACAGTTTGATTAAATGACTAGTTTTAAAGTGCAGCAGGGCACTCATCATACGAGAGACAGATGACATCACAGAAATCTGACAGTCATGGGAAGGAAAGTTGTACCACATGTATGATGTACCACAAGCACATTCTGAGGAACATCCGCAGAAGATCAGAAGCTGCAGAGAACATCAGATGTCAGTGTGAGGATCGCAAACATGATGAAAACTAATCAAATCATGTGACGCTTTTCAAAAATTACATTTAATGCACATCAAATAATGCAGCAGTAATGAATGTGAACAAGTCGGGGTTTATTTACATGCCCTGACACACAAAATCAAGCTTGTGCGGCTGATGTAATGCGTGTTACAGACTTACACACGGAGTAGTGTGAGCAGTGGGTACATACTGTAGCTGCAAGACGCGTGAAACAGGATTAAGGGTAGAAACTATTTCTGTTAACTCAGAAATACATAATGATAGAGGGGCAGAGACTTCTAGCAGCTAAAACTGTTGCTGTTACTTTGCTATGCAACCAGAGGACTGTCTCTCTGTTCTCCAGAGACCCCGAAAATGAATCCATCGGAGGAAATGAAGACGCTTTGTTTGGAGAATGTGACGCTGTGCTTACATTAATGGCACTTTGGATAATTCGAGTTTTTTCCCACCTGTCTTCAGACAGCAAGAGAGAAGATAGACTGCGACAAACTCTGTCTGCGAGAGACTGCGCAGCCGCCACTGCAGGAGGAAGTCACAAGTGCAGAAGGTCATTTTGTCCTCCTCGCAGCTCTCCAGCAGGTACAGCAGAGTTTCAGAAAATACTGAGAAAATGAGTCGATTTTTCATATCGAGTGGTCAACAGTATCCAAACAGCACCAGTACTGTTTATTACACAACATTTAAAAACATGTTCTAAAAATGAACAATTTACAAATGTCTTGTTATTGTGTAGTTTCATTCATTTCTGCGACTGATGTCACCTATTTGGGTTGTGAGCTATTAGTTAAACAACACTGTGTTTTGTACAGGCACATGGCACAGACAGACTGACTGACAAAAGAGACTCCGGTCCCTGCAGCTTTGACACACACAGCTCAACACACAGTTTCAGACAGCTGTGGGCTGAGGATGTGATGTAATTACACAATCAGCACAGTGCTTTAGCAGCGATCATTCTCACAGAACAGGTTCTGAATAAGAACTGGTTCTTGGTTTTCAAGCCTTATTATTTCCTCTATTCAAAACATACAGGACAAATCTAGATTCAGGGCAGAACCACAACAGACAAAAAAGCAAAGGCAAACACAGGCCTAGTAGCGGCCCACCTGAGACACGAGAACCGACATCACCATCAAACTGTTCAATCATTAGCCTGAACAAAGTCAGAGGCTTCCAGGGTTTCCATCTGCACAGTGTGAAACAAACACATGCAGGCTGAGGGTTAGCATTAGCATGACATCTTGGGAGCCGGTCAAAAACAGGTGAGATTCTCTTTCATATCTTTCATCTTAAAGTCACAGCACCTCACAGACCTCAGTTCTGTCTGTTCTGATAGTTCTAAATTGTTCTGACCTTTTAAAGCTTTTAAATGTTGTACCTGTCAAGAAAACTCTCTGTAACCTGAACATATAACCAAAACTAGTTCTTTAACCATAGATAAACAAACTAGCACACTGTACAACACGACTGTGTCATGTTTCTAAAGCTTTTTTTGCTTTGGGTTTTAGTAAGCAGGACTGTTTGCAGGCCTCTACATTTACATTTATTCATTTATCAGACGCTTTTATCCAAAGCGACTTACAGTGAATTCAAGGTACACATATTTATCAGGACTTGCCTTCCCCTGGGATCGAACCCACAACCTTTGCAGTGTTAACGCAATGCTCTACCAGATGAGCTAACAGGAAGGTTCATTTCCTGTGGACATTTTCAGATAGCATTCCCAAGACCCTAGCCCTCTCTCTGCAGCAACATTATTTAGCATCACACAGGATTCATCTTGTTTGTAAGATGCTTTTATGCCACCGTGTGAAGTGTGTCTGGAGACCACAGCTGTTCTCTGGCTGTGAAAACCTCCAAACGTGCACAAACGTTAAAACAACACTCATTTCCTTTCTTTTAAAACAATAACACATCTGCTGTCAGTGCGTAACCTCCGTTCTGCAGGTCTAAGACGAGCATGTTACAGCTGGTGCCATCTGTAAATCTTCCCTACATGGTTCTGGAAAAGCAGGTCAAACACATCTAGATGGAATCTAGACCCAGGAAGGAAAAGCAACATCGACAGCCTCAAAAAAAAACTGTTCTTCTGAAAACAGCCAAACTTGCTATTATAAATAGCTGTACACTGCTAAAGCAACAAAGCCACACCTTCTGTTTAGTCTGTTTGACACATTTTCTATGAAAAACAATTTCAGACATGTTAATAACTAAACTGACCCATCTGCTTCTGTTCCTGTCATTGTTAAAGAAGTTTAAACAAAAATTAACAAGTTTGTCATTTTTCTTATTTAAGTAAAAAATGGCGCCTTCACACATGACAGGGCAAACTGACTGCATTGATTATCAAATGTCATGAGACCAATGGCAACATGGAGCATGTGAATAACCGACCCTGAGACTTAAAACTACAGCAGTGATTATCACATCATTATTGTAAATAAACATCTTAAATGTGCTCTGCTCACACAAAGCTTAATAAGGATTTTATTCATGGTTTTTAAAGACTGTGAGGATTCTCACACACACTCACACACACACTCACACACACACTCACACACACACACACACACACACACACACACACACACACACACACACACACACACACACACACACACAC
>JBAJNP010008115.1:0-20957 GCA_036877545.1 Yasuhikotakia modesta | reverse complement strand
AAGGTGTCTTCCAGAAACTGGCAGTAGGACTGGGAGTTGAGCTTGACTCCATCCTCAACCCGAAAAGGCCCCACAAGCTCATCTTTGACGATACCAGCCCAAACCAGTACTCCACCTCCACCTTGCTGGCGCCTGAGTCGGACTGGAGCTCTCTGCCCTTTACCGATCCAGCCACGGGCACATCCATCTGGCCCATCAAGACTCACTCTCATTTCATCAGTCCGTAAAAAATCAGTCTTGAGATATTTCTTGGCCCAGTCTTGACGTTTCAGCTTGTGTGTCTTGTTCAGTGGTGGTCATTTTTCAGCCTTTCTTACTTTGGCCATGTCTCTGAGTATTGCACACCTTGTGCTTTTGGGCACTCCATTGATGTTGCAGCTCTGAAATATGGCAAAACTGGTGGCAAGTGGCATCTTGGCAGCTGCACGCTTGACTTTTCTCAGTTCACGGGCAGTTATTTTGCGCCTTGGTTTTTCCACACGCTTCTTGCGACCCTGTTGACTATTTTGAATGAAACGCTTGATTGTTAGATGATCACGCTTCAGAAGCTTGGCAATTTTAAGAGTGCTGCATCCCTCTGCAAGATATCTCACTATTTTTGACTTTTCGGAGCCTGTCAAGTCCTTCGTTTGACCCATTTTTCCAAAGGAAAGGAAGTTGCCTAATAATTATGCACACCTGATATAGGGTGTTCATTTCATTAAACCACACCCCTTCTCATTACTGAAATGCACATCACCTAATATGCTTAATTGGTAGTAGGCTTTTGAACCTACACAGCTTGGAGTAAGACAACATGCATAAAGAGGATGATGTGGTCAAAATACTCATTTGCCTAATAATTCTGCACTCCCTGTATATTTTTTTATTTGAAGGGGCTATAAAATGCAAAATTAATGGTATAGTTCTATAGTTTGCTTTAATTTAAAATAGTTTACCCCAAAATATGATTGTTTATCTGACATATGCTTGTCATCTTCTTATGACAGTTTTTGTAATTGTGTTGTGATACAACTTGATCATTTAGATTAAGTGAAATTCCTCACATTTCTCATAACAATTGTAGTTCTTTAAAAAGCAGCTTCAAAATGTCTTTATTGAGCACACTTGGGTTTGGACATTTCCACACTTATTTTCAGACATTACTTTTCAAATGCATTATATTGCACCGATGACATTTTTTTGTATTAGTTTGGCATGTATTGTTTTTACACTCACACAATAAAATGAAACATACAGAATCTACAAATCATGTTTATTTTATGTGTAATTATAAATATATGCTGTATATGCCATATATAATTTGAAATGTATGTGTAAAATGCTACAAACTCAATTTAAGGTGACCCATGTTAGGTTTAGGGTTCTGCTGGACCAGGCTGACATCTAGTGGACAAGGTCTTACTGCAGTGGTTCTTACTGCAGTGGATATCATTTTATTTTATTTTATTTTATTAAATACTGCGTGTTCATTTATCTCGGCATCTTTTCATTTTGTAGAAATGAAGTGAAGCGAGTGAAGACCATATATGGGCATATTACAGAAATTACATCAGCAAGGGGCGCAGACATGAATGAACCAGACAAGACTTACTATGCCTGCAAGTATGATAAACCAGGTACGCAGGTTAGACTTTGAAGCTTACTTCCACTGCCCCTTTTTGATTAGCCATATGTCTTAAGTAACAACCGTTCCAAATAACGCTGCTGTCTGGAAGACCAATCTCCGACAGGTTTGCAGGGGGACCAGCAGGTGGTGCAGTCAAACCTATCCAAACAATCACCTGATTACATTTCAAAGAATAGCTATTTTATTGCATCAGGCCACAGAAATGTGCAATTGATGTTTATCATTTTTGACTGACACAGCTTAGTAGATGTTGACCTAATGTTAACCTCAGCCCTGTAAGGTAATCTGAAAAAATGAAAAAATCTCTGCATTTTATTCCAAGACTTGATGCATCTGTTAAATATAGAAAATCAAAATAAGGAAGCGGTTAGTTGTCTGTTAAATCTGGTTTACGCTAGACATATTTGCTTTCACTTTCCTAGAAGATAGGGAACATACTTTCAATGAATTACTTGATGATGTAAGCTCTCAAGCACTTGTATGGTGTGTCTGAACTCTATGTCTCTGGACTCTCGATGAGGCCTGGAGCCTGAAAAATGGAAAGAATTTGCTGTGACAGACTGAGACATTACCCAGAGAGAGTTTCTGTATGGTGAGTTAATTACCCCACTGAGTCGAGCCATCAGCAGTGAGGTGAGGGTGAAATTGAGGTACCATATGTCTCACACACATGGTACATGATACAGACACAGCAAATATTTTCCAGTAAAATTTACATAACTTAAGAAACATTTATTTGTTTAAGATTAGGAGAACAGAAGGCTTAATCATACAGTGTCTGTAATATTTATTTGTGAAAAATGAAACCGTGTTACCATGGACACAGTTCAGCCTGGGGATTCCCCTTCCCAGCAAGGGTAAAGTCCACTTTGGGGCCAAGGCTATTGGATTTTTATTGTATTAAATAGAAACACAAAGTCAGACAGACACACTCCACTTCGGGAGAAACACACAGTGTCCGGAAAGACTGTATTTTAGCTCATTCAAAGTCTTGATGTTTTTTACAGAAAAAAATGTGTCATATCAACAGTGACTTATGGGTAGAAAAATGTCTCCCTTTCAGTGTTAGATTAGTGCATCCAAAATGCTGACCTCACCTATGACTTCACACTTTCCCCGATGTGTCTTATGTGTCATGTGTAAGAAAAACTGACAATGTCTGGATTTTTAATATGATGTTTATTTAAATGTATAATCATGACCACATGGGTATCATAACACACAAGTGGTATGCTGTGCTGTCCATCATCATCACAGTAGAATTGTTGCCATATGTGACGTTTTACCACTGATTGTTCTTAGCAACGCCCATGCTTGGTTTACTACAAAACCTTTATCAGCAGGGGAGGCGATAGCCACTGAAAGCCTGAAGGGCACATTTCTGTCTGGTATCTGTTCCTGACTCCTGCAATAATAAACTGCTTTTTGTTAAATCCCACTTCATCACTTTGATGTCAGTATAAATGTGGAGCATTTGATTGACACAGCCCCAAGGAATGCTGGGAAGGGCTTAAAATTTTGTGGTGCACAAACTGCCAGCACAAAACAACACAAAAGTATGTGAAAGATTTAAAGTCAAAGCCTCTGTTGAAAGACTAGGTGGTGAGATTACAACATATTATGAACACATCACCAGTTGTTGTAGGATAGTTAGTTTTTGTTCTCTTCTTCTCTGTTTCTTTTTCCTTCTCTCTCTCCCTTATCATTTAAATGCTTTGGTCCTTAAAATTACTACTGTTATCTTATTAAAACACTTTCTATTTTCCACCAGGAACTACTTTTTATTGTATCAGGAACAAACAACAGACAGATTTTGGACAGTAATGACAGGGAAAGTAGCAAGCACTAGTCAGTATGACAAAACAAACCTTTAACCACAGTGTTAAACAGCTGAATATCACATGGAATTCATCACCAGACCAGAATTACTAGACTAGTTGGATTATGCTCTAACTACTTTACTCAGACAGATTTATACATCCTATTGTCAGTTGAAAGTTGTATTGTTTACAGATATATTGAATAAATATTATAAATATCAAATGTAATTTTTGTGACAATCTTCTCCTTCACACAGCTGGCATACAGTAAGAGTACAAGGTATAAAATAAATGTGGAAGAATTTAATAGGAAAGTGGTTCATATAGTAACTGATTTGACTTGACTTTTTATTTGTTGAGGTCTGATATGTTTCTCCTCTGGAATTGTTCATAGGAAAAAAAATCTAAGGAGCAGGAAACTTTAGCATTTTTAGCCCATTTAATTTTATTGCTTTCTACAAGAAACCTTTGGAATATGAATGAGATCTTATTTGTAGTATTCCTTTCTTATGGTGTTGTTGTTTGTCATCGACATCTTTCCATGCAGCAGTTTCCTCTGATAAACCTCTTCCGTTTTTCTTCTCAGACTTCACAAGAGTGGGCAACCAATACTGTGAGTCAGCACTTCAATCAGCACAGTGTGGGTAAAACAGACTGTAAGCAACAGCCTACATCATATTTAGTCTTTGCTTGCGATCCTCTTACGCAAAACATGCAACCACATAGTTTTTGTTTCCAGCGGGTTTTAGTCCGGGCTTGTGAAGTTGGCTGCTCATAGAGTCCGTAAATGTTTAATATGGCTCACATGTTAGGTGCATGACGGCTTGTTAATGCTATTCCAACCATGATAATAAGGCGGAACTGGTCTATATTTATCATAAGGGGGCGTGTCCATCAGCAGAGCAGAATTGAGGGCAGGTTGTGACCACAGAGCGGTATAACTAACAGCAGTTGTAATCCCACAAGGGCCTCACACCAAATCTTACAGTTTGGAATGTACACATAGAAAGCAGCTGCAAATGGTGCTTTTCCCAACAACCCTTGAGACATTATTCCAGTAATTAGAGTCTGAGGTTTGAATGTCTCAATATTTAAGTCTTTGATTGTTTGTGGGTTAGATGGAATGTTTACAGTAAAGTCTCGTGTGTGTGTGTTTGTATGTGTCTGTCTGGGGTTTATGTGTTTGTTTTTGAGGTAATGAATGATGGTGCATTTATGTTAGGCAGGATGTGTGTGTACTGTTGGTATACAGTTAACTGTGTTTATTTGGCTTGTGACATTTTAATGTAACAAAATTAGCTCTTTTGTAGTGCTCTGTATACCAGACTTTTGTGGTGTTTCTATTGAATTGTTGCCCTCAAACAAAATTGCAAAAATAACTATTTACATTAAGAGAAACCTGTGATTTGGCCTACGCAAAAGCCATTGATATGATACTGGAGTGTTGTGGGTGGTTGCCGGGGCATTTCTATGGGGTTACTTGGGCATTCTGTTTTCGGCACGTGGTTGTGCAGTTGCTAGGGTGTTCTGGGTGGTTGTTACTGGTAAACATTTTTTCTGTGCATTAAAGTGAGATTATTTTACCAAGACTTTACACCTAAAAAATAAAGCCTTTGAAATTTGGCAGTCTTTGAATGTTCAGTAAAACCCTCTCACAGTCTTAACATAAGCATCATTAATAATTCAAATGTCACCCTTTCTCCAACCACAGGCAGTGACCATAAATACCTCCTTTACAAACACTGAGAGCTGGGAGGGTGGGGGGTTGGGTGGCTTGCATCACTCTGGCAGGTGCTGAAATTAGATGTCATCACCCTTACAGCTTATAGATACCCAGACTGACACCAGACAGGTCAGAGTGACACTTCAGCAGACAGTGTGACCGTATTGACCTTTGTCACTTACATTGTGGGGGACTTTTAAAATTATTATTTTTTCACATTTCCAGTGTCTGGCAAATGCAGACAATTGCTGTTGACAGGGCTTATATTTAAAGCAGAAATCAAGCAAAAATTATCTTGCTTGATAATCTTACTATATATATAAGATTATCTTACTATATATAATGATTATCTTACTATATATAAATGATATATAGTCCATGAAAAGTTAATAAATTACACTTTTCACCAAAACTATAAACAAATAAATAAAATTTTTAAATAAACAATAAATACAACTTAAACTATAGAACTTTAGAAAATACACACTTCACCTTTGACTAAAATGGGTTTTAAAACCATGAATGCAACAAACAAGCATGTTTTTTCTTCAGTTAGCAAACAACAACAAAATACCGCTCTTGTGCATTTCGGTAGCAACACAGATTAAAAAAAGATATTATATCACCTCACAGTTTAGGTGGGGGAATGAAGGAATGGTTGTGTGGCGGAATGACATGACCGATGGTGTGTGTCACACATAAATCTCCTTCCCTGGGCCAAACTAAACTCCTGGGAGTCATTATAATGATGAGAGGATGAAACACTCTCTGTCACTCTGCCAGGTGGCTGCTGCTAAATCCAATTTAAAAGGAACAAAGCTTGTACCCATGTGTTGTTTTGCTGAGTCTTGCACTCGGCATATTCTAACACAGATACACAGATCACTATTAACTGCAATACCCTTATGAATGTTCTACCTTTTGTGTAGAATGTAAGTGCTGCTTGCCAGGGCAAAACGCAGCTGAAATTCTAGATTTTTGTGGATGATTGCCAGGTTGTTGAAATGCAGTTGCTAATGTGTTGCTTGTTTTTATCTTTCTGTTTATTAGATGAGGGCAAACTAACCAAATCAAAGGGGCCCACCCCAATCTGTGATGTTTTGATACCCAGATGGATAAATACCTAGAGGCATTTGCCAGTCAAAAATCATAAGTTCAATCACTTAGGAAAGCAACAGCACAGACCTTTTAAAAACAGTATGATTAGGGGGATCATTCACAGCCATAGTACTAATGTCATAGGAATAAGTTACACATTGAAGTGTTGCTTGCCCTACCCATGTACATTTACATTTAGGTATTTTTATTACATTTGTCCAAAGCAGTTTACCGTACATTCAAATTTGTGTCTCTGGAATCAAAAAATTTCATCTCTAGGAATCAAACCCTTAACCTTTGTGCTGATAACCCAATGATACAATCAGTTGAGCTACAAGAATAGTGTGCCTGTACTACAATGTAGATGCATTGTAAGATGCAAAATAATTTCTAGAGGATAGATAAAAAAGTTTTTTACCATTGCACCACACAAATATGGAGAGCTGTGTCACATTAACACTGCAAACATCTTTTGTTTTTGTTGAGCTTTTGTTATGTCTACAAGCCACAATCTCCCAATCAAAGTATTTACATTTTTTGTTGATTTATTTCTTCAGTCATTTTTATTTAAGATGTAAGGACAGTATGTTCTCTGGTTACCGTTTCTATTTGTTTCTGGATAAACAGCCTTGCCTGTCACATAGTCAAATCACAATATAATCACAGAACACTTATCAAGTTGGTGGAGTCATGTCTCATTGTCCATATCTTCCACAACACAGCACCTTAATCGTGCCAAGAACTATTTATGGACAGAAACCAACAAACAACCTGTTTGTTAAAGTTTGTGGAAATAATAGCTTTATAAAGAACTAGCATCATTTTGGGCTTTAGGGAAATTTTGGACAGCATTCCAGAGTTGTGAGAGTGTGTCAGATCTCAGGGAGCACCCTGCATGCTAAGGCAGATCCTTAACTCCACCCAACACATCATGGTGAGCAGTAGACTTCTTTATGCCAGTCACCTCAACAACATGGAGGAAACAAGTAAGCCTAAAGTTAAAGATCTGGGTTTGTAATCCAAAGGTTGTGATTTAAGACCATAAAAGTTATGATTTGTAAGCTACCGTCATTGTATCTCTAGGCAAGACATTTAAACAAATGATTCATTATTCTCAAATTCGCTTTTTGTGTTTGAAAAATTAACTGTTTGGAATTGCAGGAGGGTCGTGTCATATGTTGTGTAACCTAAGATGTTTGTCTGTGGTCAACTAATATTGGCACACATTTAATGTCCTGACAAGCTAAAACTGTCAGCAACAGAAAAACATTAGACTGTCAACAGACATTATATGTGTATGTTGGCTCGCAATGACCAATTTTAATAAAGTCTATAAAATGCAGCATTTGTTGGAAGGAATTTGTGGGGTTGTGGAATTTCACAGGCAGTATTGTTTGAAGGTCAGGAAACTCTGGGTAGTATTGATACAGTACTCTGGCTTATTTCAGTACAGACAGCTGTTCTTCATGACAACAGTGTACAGAGCTCTTAACTTCAGGCTGCACCGCTTTTCTTTACACCGGGTGAACAATATATCAGTATACAGTGAGATATAATAAACTCAGGTTTCAATTGCTTGAAGTGAGTGAACTCTGGGGTACTAAGGGCAACATACGCAAAACAACTTTGGTCATTTTGGTATCGGTCATTAAGTGTCATCGAGATAAAGCAGAAGGAAACCTCTTTTTATGACAGACACCTGGTTACAGGTTTCACAGTATTTCTCAATCACATTTTATGCCAAAAACTTTTACTAACTTTTACAAAAACTAACTTTTAAGTTTAGGGTCAGGGTTTAATAAAAAGGTTAAGTAATTAAGTAATAAAAAGTAAGTAATTATAAAAAACAAAGTACAATTAAACAAAGAAAATGAGTTTAAAATTTAAGAAATAACCATAAAAGTCTCTTCCTGTAATACAAATTATATCTTTTGTTAATGTCTTTTTCCGTATTTGGTGGTGGTGGTGGTGGTTGGGNTGTTAATAGTACTGATAAAAGTTTTTGAAAGGTTTTATAAGATTCTCCTTCATAGGTGAGCACACAAAAAAGTTACCTAATAAAACTCCTCCCACACTCTTAGGCTGTTGCGTTCACCTTTGTACAATGATTTTCTGATACATTAACAGACCTCTGCTTTACCTGTTGTAAATACTTCACTACCCCTTGAAAGAACACAGTAGCTGAGTTTTGTGTTGCTTCAGAGACAATAATTCAGTTCAACAAACATTTAGTGTCTTCAAACCTTGTTTGACAAAGGAAACTTTTGCTGTTTGCTGTGGGTGTGCACAGAGTTAAAGGCTTGTATTGCAGGTGACAAAACAGTTCTAATGAAGTTGACTACCCACATGGTAGTCAAAGCATTAGTCAGCGCATGGCTTTGTAATTCTAGCTCATTCACAAAAAGTGCTAACTAAACAGCCTTCCTGTTAGCTCAACTGGTAGAGCATTGCATTAACACTGCCAAGGTTGTGGGTTCAATCCCAGAGGAAGACAAGTCCCCTTAAAAAATATGTGTACCTTGAATTCACTGTAAGTCGCTTTGGATAAAAGCGTCTGCCAAATGAATAAATGTAAACTTTTAACTCTCTAAACTCTTTTTAACAGATTCAAAGCCTGTGTTATATATACAGTATAATGTTCGGCATAAACATGATAAAATTATACAGAAATCTGACCCATGAAGAGTTAAACCAGTGAATGCCAAAACTAGCACATCTTATCTGTTTGACTTAGAATGGTTTTACACTTTCCATACATTTTCTTCTTTTCCCTTTAGATGTATTTGTAGAAAATCCAGAAGTGGCAAAAATCCGCCTCAAACGAAAACATCCAAGAAAAGATGCCAGAAGGAGAAGAAAGATATCACAGGCTGCTAGAGTGGAACAGGAAAACAATTGCTCCCATTTCTAAAAATAAGCAGATTTTATAATAGGCTGCACTTTGTCAGCAGAAGTTGTTGACAGTGCTGAATGAAGAAGAGGCCAATGTGCCTTGTTTCTCTTCAGAATTTTAGTGTTCAGTGTATAACCTTTTTCTACCTTTTATTTGACACTTAGAATTATGAACTATTTGCTGCCATTCAACCATTCACTTATTTGTCTCTTGGCATGGATCAATATGTCTGTTTAAACATTCACCATTTGATGATACGGTATCAGTCAGAAGTTTAGAAACACTTGAACTGTTTCTAATGACCTTAAAAAAAACTTTCAATTTAAACCCTTAAAACAATTTAAATTTGTTATAAATTACATATTACTTTGTGTTCTGTAGGATTTCCTTGTTCATAAACTGTTTCAACTGCTTTGCCACAATTCAGAAATTGTGAAAGTGATGTAGAATTAAATTTAAGTGTAATTTAAGTAATTTAAATTGAAGTGTAAAATGCTTTAATAACATTTCAGTTTTCCTGAGTTTTCCTGTAAAATGCAAGTTTGCTATCAGTTCCAATATAGTTTTTGTCCTAGTCCCAACTGTCCCAGGCTTCTCCCAGCTGTTATAACAATGCTTGCTGAAACAGGTCACGCAAACTGTTAAGAACAGGCTGAAATGATAAGTGACGTTGCTCAAAACGTTTGTTTGAACACTCAACAGGGGCTGTTCACCTGTTGCTGTGGGTGGTAATTTTGTGGCTTCTCTATGAATCCCAATTTCAGATAAAGCCATGTTTATCCGGCTGGTGAGGAAGTCTTTTACAGTGTGAGTCATCAAAACATCAAACTCTTTTATCTTAGGATCAACAAAAAATTGAATTCTTGACCAGTCAAATTTGACCATCTGTACATAAAATAGAAGCAGATATGTAGCACACATAGGAGGCATGTGTACAGATCCACCTTGTGTTCTCATTTAACATTGTTAAATGCCATGAAAAAAGAATTAAACAAAAACCTTTTCTTAGTTTCTGTCCTCATCCCTTAATATCAGCCAAGCCTACCCAAGGAATGCAGGGGAATGACCCATAATGTTACTTCAGAGAACAGACTCAACATTAAACCCAACAGATGTCAGATTTATGCTCAACAATCAGTCTCACCTGCATAGTCTGTAATCACAGCTATAATGATGAATTAAAGTCTGTCTGTGCTTTCTTGTCCCTTATTCTTGGCTCTTTTTTCATTAAAGCTTTATTAGTGTGGGATTATTAGTTTCATAGCAAACAGTTTTCTTATGCAGGTGGTTTGGAACCGATGGTGTAATATTTAGGTTTTTCATTTATTTTTTTGTTTAAATAATGAGTCTGGTGGTTGATGGATGTACAGATGTTTGGATGATTTTTTTTAACCATGCTCAATGCAATGAAGTACATATTCCTTAAAAACATTGTCAACAATTAAAAACAATGTCAAATGGACAAAAACAATTGTTGCAGAAATGTAACTTACAATATCAATTCAAGCCAATGTAATCTATTGTAATAACATAATCACTATCCATCACAGCCTTGATTCACTGAAATTACATATGTCTACCCTGAGAATGCCATTTCAGGATACTGAAGGCTTTAGATGTAGACTATGTGAATTATACCACAAAAAGTCGGTCACAGACACAAGAGGATATTTTTGTGGGTCAGGCTGTTGGATAACACACTAGGGTCCAATATCAGAATATACCCGGTGGAACATTCACAGGTCTATGTTTAGATCTTTATGAAGCAGAGATCTTAACTCCAGGCACAGGTTTAGAAAGGACAGAGCCAACATTTATCTAGTAATGAAGTTAATGTCAACATTACTACTCTGACCAATTTGTCTAAAGTTTATTTACTTTGGTTATTTCCCATTTGCATTTTAAATAGCAGCTTAATTGTTAATGACGGTGAATCAGCTTCTCCAGTTCAGCTGTCTGTTAGGATCATCATGCAGAATGATGTGTTGACTCATACAATGTGCAAAATAGGCACAGTATTTACCAATCAGATTTGATTACCCATGACGTGGTGACTATTTGATGTGAGTTAACTGATGATGGGCCAAATGTGTATAAGCTTACATCATCTCTGCCTCCACCCACTCATCACCCTGGGGCCCACTCATCTGCCCCAAAAACACAACGGGGGTCCAGAAAGATTTTTTCTGTGGAGACACAAAGGCTGGGTGCGCTGAGTCACCCTTACACATTCACCGGGGGGAACGAGTAATCTGCCCTCAATGCTCTGGCAGGTTGGGCATTTGCAATAAACAGTTTTTCAGTACTAAATGGGCATTTGCAATAAACAGTTTTTCAGTACAGTCAGCTTTTGAATCACTTTAAGAAGTGCAGAGCAAACAGAAAGACAATTTTAAGTGTTATGAGCCATTCTTGTTGACAAAATGCCAAAACCCTGCAATGTGACATCAGAGGCAATGACTCTGCAATCTGGGTTTGTGGTCAAACTTGGTTTCTGCTTATTGCAAAGGTCGAAAGTTGAATGTTCTGGGACTAGACAAGACTCGTGACATACTGTAGTAGTTTGCTTAGTATTGCTTAGATTTATGGTAAAAGAGAATGATTAACCATCTCACTTGCCACAATAACAACTATACCAAAAAGCTCTGATTAAATCAGAATGAATTTCTATCCTTTTCCAGGTTATTTTTTGCTGTTTAGTGATGGTATAGCAACTATATTTAAATGAGAAGAAACGTGTGCTTAAAAGGTCTGGTTGGGACACCAGGATTCAAAACACTACATACAGCAGCTATGTACAGCTTTTGACCAGTTCTTTTTTTTAATGGTTGGATTCAGCTTAACAGATTTTTCTAATTCTAAAAGGATGTATCACTGCAGATTCCTGCTTTATAAAGGACGATGATGAGTGGATCTGCTTCCACTACAACTTTTTGTTGTAAATCTGAGCTTTAATAGGAAAACAGTGACCTCACCATAAGAAAAATCCCCTCCTAACATTCCACTGAGCCTAACTACAGCTCCCACTTCTGCGGCATGCAGTTCAAAAAACAGAAAA
Source organism: Yasuhikotakia modesta (assembly GCA_036877545.1). NCBI lineage: Eukaryota > Metazoa > Chordata > Actinopteri > Cypriniformes > Botiidae > Yasuhikotakia > Yasuhikotakia modesta. The sequence continues at coordinate 8,735 of JBAJNP010008115.1, read as the reverse complement.
GCATGCAACTTTATTTCAACAAGAACTGCTGCATATAAGCTACAACAGAAAAATGTTGAAACTGTATCCATTTTTTTATTGTTCTGTTTTGTTTATTTAATAACAATGGCAGTCAGGAAAGTGCAATTACTTTCTGCAATTTTAATAAGCAACTGGACTTCTAATTTTTACTAAATGGCAAATAAAATCTGTGAAATATCTATGCACTTACATTAAAATAGACACCCAAGCCAATGGAAACTTACAGGTGGGCCAGTAAGTAATCACCTAGCAACCACACAAAACATGGGTGGTTCTAGAAACCAGTTGTTTTTTAATAGCTTTGATTCTTCTTTGTTTGGACACAAGCAGATATAACTAAATGCTAAGTTAAAGTGGATAGTGATGAATATAGAATATATATACAGTGTGAATAAGCAAAAATGCTGATTCATACACGCGTATGCCAACTAAGATTGAGATGGCGAGAAAGTGCAATAATAGCATAATATGATACTTGCAATGAGGTCTTTATGTGGAACATTAGGCAGAACATGACAAAAATGTAATAAATTTCTGAATATTCTTGTGTATATAAAGTCATAGTTTAATGGTTGACAGATTTCAATCATCTCATCCATTTAAAATCAACAAGCCCTGCAGAACACAAATGAGTCTAAAGAAGACATTTGACTAAAAAGTCTTGCACAGTTCAGTCAAACTCTCCCTAATGCCGGATATGGGAGGCTACAGCCTCTTGTTTAAATATGTGAGTCAAGTGCAACACAACCCTCCCTTCTGGCTGAATTTTGCAGCGTGGTTAAAAAAAGCACTGCACAACACAAGCCACTGCCCTGGAACACCATCAGATTCCTTCATGTTTATTGATAGCATCCACTGAGAAAGCAACTGAATGTGTTTGTGCAGGAGCAATAGCAAAAAATGACATGACTTCTTGGTAATTTTGACCCTTCCCAGCTTCCCTCCTCATGATGGTATCATGCCCTATCCATACATCTGACATATAATCCTGCTTGGACCTCAAGGGCATCTAAATAGATGGGTGAGAATTTAATAATGTGATAAAGATACACAAATGTCTGTCCAGTGCTGTGAGGTCACGGTGAAAGAATCTGATGGCAGCTCATGAGGGGCATCAGTGGAGAAGATGAAGAGGACTACTGGCTCTGCAGGAGACAGACAGTGGGTGCATGAGAGAGATTCTGTTATATTTATGTAGTGTTGTCGTCTAAGAAAATGAAAGTGAGACTGTAAACCACTATAAACATCATCCATTATAATCACTGATAATGCATGTGTGTGAATGAATCCATTGAATTGATGAATCTTTATATACAGTGTATGAGACACACCTACTATAATTTGTTAACATATATGGTGTGAACTGTTGAACACAACTATTCCAGAATGCACCTACATTCTACACAAAACAAGCGTTATGTTTACTACATAATTCCCATATTTTTACAGTTTGTCATAGTTTTAATAATTTGACTTTTTTTGACTTTTTACTGTATGTTTATTGTTAAATATTCAGGGGTTTGAACAACGTAGAACAACGTTTCTGAATGTTTCCCTGTTTTTGGCCCTAACCCTACTCCAAACTAACAGTGACACAAATTACACAAACACAACTGAACATTCACATTTGTATACCCTTTCTGGACACATGCATACACTTGACTACAGTAAGTGCACTTTATTAATATCTTTTGCACATACTGAATACTGAACCTTTTTGACTGAAGATGCATGAGTGCTTTCTATTCATTTCATTGGAAGCAAGCGTCATGTAACTCGCGATCTGACATTGTGAACGGCACTGGACAGATTTCTATTGCTACAGCAGATCATGTGGCAAGACTTTGGTAAGACTCTCTCATTCCTGAAAACACAAATGATGAAATAGGAAATTACACTCTTGCTGAGTACATATAATTTGATTATTGATTGGCTAATCTGATCGGATAATTTATTTTACATTGCATTTATTCAACTTACATATACAACTGTAACTATACATATATAATATTAATGTATTTAATTAGATTTGGACTGTGAGAAATACACAAATTTGTGTTTGAATGACTGAGGCAAACAATTTGCAAGCATTGCATAAGCAAGCACTTTTAGTTGATTGCACAATCATCTCAAAGATTGTCTTGCTCCTGTGTTTTTATTTTATTTATGCTTATATTTTGCTGTAATTGTAATTGTTCAGATAGGCCTTCTTCTCTTAGATTGTCCTGGAGCTGTAAATAGTGAAAGAGCATTTAACTTCTCCGTATCAGGCAACTTTAGTGTTGAATCACAATGACCCTGTCAACACCCCATCCATCAAGCTCACATTTCACCAGCAGAGTGACACTATGTCCAGGCCTATGGCATCTCGTCTTTCAGTGCCAGTAAGCCACTAATACACCATAATACACTATGCACTTGTTCAGGTGACTGGGCACAAATACTTAAGTGACATGCACCCGAGACGCAATTCCCTTTGTGTCACAATATTTTGAAAACATCAAGTGTAAAGACTTTCCTAATGTGACACTTCCATTTTTTAATAGAAATGATCTATTGTTGCAGTTTGAACAAGCAGGAAGCACCTTGCTCAACTAATAGATTTTGAGAAAGGCAGGTTTTTACTGGCAAACAATAAATGTTACACAACTGAGTCATCTTACGGAACCTGAGAACAGAGCAGCTACAAGAAATGTCATCATTGCCTGAATAATTATCCTGGTAAAATGGCCTGCTGTGCACAGCCCAAATCATGATTTGGTAGCCAAATATACTGGCAGGGTGTGACCCAATATGTCCAGTTCTCCGACCAGATGTACAGTATTCCAACCAGATGTGGTGGAGTTAGGTTGGATAGCTCATAAAGCACATGGACTGTGAGAATGATGTCATTCCTAAAAGAGGGCTGATGGCCACCCAGTGTGTGATGAGATACTTGTGTCCCCTGCCAGTACAGTCAGCTGACCACACAATATCCAATTACAGAAAGCTGAGTAAAGCAACTTACACAAGTATAAAACAATAAACTTGCTATCGTTTAGTGTCAGTAACAAATAAAGTTCTGTGATAAAGTTCAGACCTCTTACCAAACTCATTTTTATGCACATGTATGGAGATTTAAGGACACCACCCAACAGTGGCTTATACACAAATAAGACTGAGTCATTCATGACAGCAGATAACTGGGCTATTGGTTGTAGTCGCAACTACATAATCTGTGCAGAACTTTAAACAAATGTAAATCAGTTACAATTTAAGTCAAGGGTTACAAAACTAACAAAAGATCTCTGGCCAACATTTTGGAAATGTGTGGCGGTGTCACCTTGCCTTTTAAGTCCAGTTATTTATGGAGCAGGGGAGAAAATTCTGTGTTCAGTTATATTGTTAGCAGGCTTTAAAATGGAAGTTTTGAAACCATAGGTGTGGTTAGCATAAGTATTGCAACTTTCAGTCAAGGAAGTGAAATTTAATTTATGATGCAAGTAATGTGAAGCGAGTAATAGTGGTAATGCGTCAAGAATTTGTATGTTGCGTGTGTGAAAAAGCTTTTATTGTAGAAGTATATACAGGCATGACTGCAGTGATTTCAGGATACAGGTGCAGTTGACATGAAAGAAAACTCAAAACTTAGAGGCAGACTAGACAAATGTTTTTCATCTTATGTCAAAACTAAGACATTACTGTATAAATGTTGTTATTCCAGTTTTCAAAAACATCCCCCAAATGGGAAACCGGTCTTAACTGCTCTCATAAGGAAATGACTCATTACATCATGCTAGAATCTTCCTCTTTGGGAACATACCATGCATTCACATCTCTACTGAAAGTACAATAGATTGAGCTTTTACATCAAAACTTTATTGGCCTAATTTTCCAGTTTAACTATTTCAATATAAAACAATACATGCAGTGAGTGTCAACTTTTCTATTACAGTGGGATGCTGACATGAACAACCTCCCATCCGCCCCCAAAAACACTGTTCCACAAGACAGGTTGTTTAGGACATTTAATTCACATTTCACAAAATTCACTCCATTCATCAAGTGCTATAACTTTACTGGCCAAACCATCAATTTATGTTTTCGCTCAGAATACAGAAAATCTTTAAATTACTTTACAATTTGTGTGAAAACATTCTAACACTGCCCTGAAACCTAAAACACAATTTTTGCAAAATATTTTCATTAAAAGAATCAAAAATATGAAAATTATTCCATTTTGATTTTCAGTCTACTATTTTTAGTACTCTTTCAAACAGACACCTAATAATAATAATAATAATCATTTTATTAATAAATAAAATAATTTTACAAGGACATACAAAAACACCCAAGTACACCACTATACAGTATATTTGGGTGAAGTTGGTCTAAATACAAATAAATAATATATACACATAAATAAATAATTTAAAGCATAGCAGGCAGATAAATACACAGTGCACAAGACAACAAAAATGCTTATAAGAATACTTTTTAGGGTGAGACTTATCTAGAAAAAGCCTCGCCTTTAAAACCCAAACTACATTCCAAACCCTGGAGAGTTCTTTCTTATTCCGTTTTAAACTGACAGGCAGACAGCGCAAAGTCTTCTCCCGACCAGTTCCATCTGCTAGAATTCCAGATTGTGGCAGGTTTGGAGCTGGCTGGACTTTGTGTGAACGTTTTAGACCGTCAATTGAGAGTCTTTTCATGCCAAACAAGCCCTGTCACTCTCCTATTCTTCAGAATGATGGGCTCGCTGTTCCTCACAACATTTAACCTTACCACTTTTTTGAGGTAGAATTTCCACGCGGTCACCCTGGAATTAAAAGGGAGGCTGGCGATTTGTCAAATCATGCTGGCTAAGTTTAAGCAATAATTATGTGAAGTTATCCACTTACTGTTCTCTGTCTCAGTGGTGTGGGGAAGCTCCCAGTTTAATCTTCTCCTCATTTTCCACGTTATAAGCACCTCGTTTTTGAAACCTATAAGATATGACAGAAGAAGGTTACTGGCCTTACATCTGACAGTATGAGATTATAAACACTGAAGTGATGATGTAAATCACACCTGAGAGCCAGCAGAAGCCCAATAATGGTGAGACATAAAGAAGAAAGAACAACGGCCACCACTGCTAGCGCCGTTGTGCGGTTGTACACACTCTCTTCAGTCCTAACTCCTAGGGACAAACTGTGACATCGCTCGCCTGAGTAGCCTTGGTCACATCTGAGCAGAGACAAAGGGTTATACAGTAAGAATAAGTAACATTTCATACTATTCAAACTATTTACATAAAATACAATAAAAATGAACAAATTGTTCAAACTTACATGCATGAAGGACCCTTTATGTCCCTCAGATACCGGCAAGTTCCATGGATACAAAAGTCTTTGTATTTTTTCAGGCATGGATTTCTCTTCTTTCCTTTTCCCTTTCCGCTCGCCTTTTTCTTTCCTTGTCCCTTTCTCCGTGAACCATCAAGTTTTTCTGCGTCCAAAACTGCACTTGGATCCTTTGGTTTGCTCGAAAATGCAACTGTTTGGGTGAGAGAGAAAACACTATTTATTCACAATATAATGGATACACAGTATTAGAAGTAAAAGCCACAACTCTTTAATTACCTAAAGGCAAACTATAATCCCCAGAAAACTCCTCCTCATCATCATCATCTTCTTCTTCTTCTTCTTCATCATAGTAATACTCCTCTTCTTCCTGATATTCCACATGCTCTTTGCCCACAGAAGATTTCCGCTCATTCAATACTTCCAGAAGGTCTATCACAGCTGTCTGCGCCAGGCTCTCGCTCTCAAACCTCTCAATAGACGCAGTGCTCACACATGTAACAGCCACTGAAAAAGACACAGTGAAACGCCATTTAAACTTAAGCAAACCAACTATACATTTACGCACTGTATAGTCAGCTAAATCTAACATGTGTCCATTGAATATGTCGACACCAATAAAGCACACGCAAACCCTGGGTTTTTCTGTGTCTTGACTCAATAGCGCTGTGGTGTTGAAGTTAAACCTGGATCAAAAAACTTCTTACGAAGGCCTTAGTCTGACAAACAAATGTTTTCAAACATGTTTTAAAAGCTAATAATAGAACGTCAGCATTACCCAACTCCCCTAGAGGGTGCTGACGGACTTCATTTACAAACATTGTGCATGCACAGACGCTGAGCTAACGAATGAACGCATGGGTCAAAAATAAACAGATCCAAGAATATTCCTAAAACTGCGACTGGCTGACATTATTTGTCACCCGAAAATAGATTAATTGGCAAACTGTAAGTTTAGACCGTTATGGAAGGTGGGGTATTTTGTGTGGAGAGAAAAGTTCTAACTTTCCACACAACACATCACACTTACATAAACATATTCGTCATTAAAAACTATACATTTTACAGTTAATTTTTTACAGCTGAGAGCTCCACAGCTCTTAGCAGCACGTCGCCATGTATTACATACTCACCCAGGGCAAAGACGAAAAGACGCAAAACTATTATAAACTTCATTATTCCCTTCTAGTAATGTCGAGAATGGATTCCGCCGGTAAAATATATTCCTCCCGTCAAATAATTTCCCTTGTTAAATCCACAATAGGCTGTTTCTTCGAGTGTTACTTTGTAGCTTCTTGCGTCTAGTTTCAAGGTTAGAAAATCATCGGCGTCTCGGACACAGAAAATCTCGTATTTAAACGCGAGCGTTGGCCACGCCCACTCTCACTGTAACAGATTTTTGATACAGTTTTATTAGCCCATGTTGGTCTACACCTCTTTCTTCTTTTCTAATGTTTAAAACAACATAATAAGACCACAGTTTAAGGTGATTAACCTAGAAAAAACGGTGCTGGTGACATTTTGCATTTGTTGTTTTATTTGAAGAGCTCTGGAAGTGGTTTAGTAAAGAATATATGTCACATACAATATATAACATACAATCACAGAATTTCAAACAATAAACATACAAATACCTTTTGTTATTTATCCTGAGATGTTGTTCTTAGGTAAATCCCACAAAAGAAAAGTCTGACGTTTACTCAAAACTAACTGGGTTAGATTTGTTTATTTAGGTAAATATGTAAAATTCGTTTAACAAGCAAAACGATCAAACACATTGACTAAAATACTACATGACAGAAAACGCAGCAGTAATAGCCTGCTGCGATTGAATGAAAACATGTACAAACAAACATTCATTTTGTTTGACAGGCTGAGACAAATTCAACATAATCATCCATAATCCTTTACATCCTTAATCAGGACTAAACGTTTCTCATCACAGCTGTGAACATTATCTGAAATAATTATATTATCCGAAAGAAAAGCTAATTTCTTAGAGACTGAAGACCTAAAAACAGCTGTCATTAGACACATCTTTGTGTTCGTCAACATAATAAACGTTTAATCAGACAGACAGTGTAATCAGTTAAGGTTAACAGCATTGCTTAGTGCCATCTAGCGGATACGGTAAACTCATGCTCAGGGAGTTGTCAACCCAATATTTGCTTAAATTTAGGTAGGATTATTATTAATAGATAAACAAAAGTATTCATTGTAGTCTGTAGTCTTTAAAATGTTGTAGTTTTTTGTTGTAATTTTATTTTACTTTTTCCCCTAGTTTAACTGTTTGTTTCCACAGATCCGTTTAATAGAGGTCTGGAGATAATTAAAAATAAACAAATACATATAATAATAGGAAAATATATAAATGGATGCACGAGTTGAATAAGCAAATACAAGCAATTTACATTAATTTAGGCTGAATTTTATTTGTTTATGCATGTGTTCATTTCAGTATATTTACATTATTATATTATATTATTATTATATTATTATATTTATATAATTTGTTATATTGCAGGATTAGTCCACATACCAGGTTACCCCTATTCAAACAGACTATTTTGTTCGTCCGTTGATTTGTCTTCCTTGTCATAAGTTATCATAAGCGGTTGCTCTGGTCTGAAGTCACATGACTCTTATTCCGTAGTCATGTTTTGACAAGTAACATGGCGGACGACGATGCAAATGCAGAAGTTGTGTATGAAGACATTGCTGCAGAAGAAAAGGGACCAGAGACAACGAGACCCGTCCAAGATGTTGTGGCCAACAACACCGACGAGGCCCCAAAGAATAAACCCGCAGATAGCTCGTGGTCAGCGCCGATTTTGTCGTTTGCTCGTAAAGCGACGGAGACTCTTAGCAGTGGAGTACATAACTACAGCGCTGGGTTTAAAGGGTCTGAATCACAACAACAGATATCTGACAACTCCGATCACAATAAACCGGCAGGTATGAGACCTGTTCAGTTGTCTGACGTTAAAGACACGCTTTTCAGTTTGTATGTTTAACTTCGAACAGCATTGATAGTCACTACCGTTTTGTTTATGTAGGACATGAGTCACGGTAACATCATGCAGTTGCTTAATGTGCATTGGAGTGGCAATAAGTGCCAAAGTGAATTATCGTTTTATTTAACAACATGATGTTCGGGAAATTCGTTCAAAGTAAAAATATGTAACAATTTCTTACATCTATGTCTGATTTTTGTAAGTCGATTTATTTAATCCTGCGATTTGTTAACTCTATCCCATGTGGTTTTGCAAAGTCAAAACAGAACACAGCTATCACTGCTTGAAATGTCATGCCAAATACCCAGCAACATGTTATGCAGATATGGTAATAAAGTTCCACGTATTCAAGTATCACAGAAATACCACCTGATAC
>JBAJNP010008114.1:0-20959 GCA_036877545.1 Yasuhikotakia modesta | reverse complement strand
AATTGAAGCGGCGTATCTAAAAGAGAATTTGAATATCCAGTGGGTGTCAGAGGCCGGCATGATTGAAAACATGGAACAGATCACTGAGGAATACAAGCGGAACAGGGGACTGCTGGTACAGTGAGATACCTGTTATAAACAGTTGTGATTTCTCTGTATGAGCACACACAGATGTGCTGTGTCTCTCCAGCCCACTCGTATCTGCATCCTGGGACCACCTGCTGTTGGGAAGACCACCATAGCAGAAATGATATGCAAGCAATACAAACTTCATCATATAAAGCTTAAGGAGACCATAACTGAGACATTACACAACCTGGTCAGTATCACACGATGCCTAGAATGTTCCAGCACATCAGATATTATATACAGTACAGCAGTGACCGTAAGACCAGAGAAAATACAGTACTGACACTAAACCTGAATCCTCTCAGGAGTCATGCGTCCAGACGGAAGACTCAGAAAATGATCTGACTGAAGCCCAGGAATTTCTAGACACTCTAAAGGAAAACATGAATCAGAACGGAGGTTGTAAATGTGAAACTTTTTAAATGCAATATTATACATTAAAATGTAGAAAATTAAAATGAAGCATATTAAAATTCAGAGGTGATTTTTATGTTTTCTTTGTAGGCAAACTGGATGACCAGTATTTAATCCGCGTAATGAGGGACAAACTCAGCTCTAAGTCCTGCATGAACGAAGGCTTCGTTCTGGACGGATTTCCAAAGACGTGTGAACAGGCAAAAGAGCTTTTTAAAAGTGAGAAATGTAGCACACATTTGTCTGTGATTTCTTCAGTCATTAATTCATCTTTCTGATTCGCATGAGTTGATTTTGCATCATTTAAATATTCAACAGGTGAAGACCACGAAGACTCGCAATCTAAATGCGACATAAAGCTCATCCCAGGTCTGTCATTTATTAATATATTATGCAGATTACAAACACACTTCTACAGCTCAAACTTTAACTTTTTCAGTTGTAATTATTAGCTTTGTGATTTTGCTTTTACCCTGCTTAACAGGGAATGTTCCCAGAATGTTGGCTAACGTTCTCTAAAAGAACTCTCAACATTATCAAAACATTCTTGCAGTAACATTAGCAGAATGCTTTTCTAACTTTATATATCATATATGAAAAACATTATTCCTAAATAATCTAAGTTTGTTTTATATATGCAAGAGAATTAAAGCTCTAAATGTGATTTCAGCAATGAACCAATGATCTTTCTATTCTCCAGAGTTTGTGTTCTCTCTCAATGCCACTGACACGTTCCTGAAGAACCGAGTTTTAAACCTCCCTGAGAACGTTGTAGAGGGAACGTCTTACACACCAGAACAGTTCCTCCAGCGCTTGTCCAGATTCAGAGAGAGAAATGTAGAGGACGAGACTTTACTAAACTACTTTGAAGACCTTGAGATTCATCCTGAACACTTTGGTAATTTGAACGTAAACGTCTTTCAAACACATCAATGCATATGATTTGAAACACGTTTTTGCATTAAATTTACATCTACATTAAAATTTAGCCTTTCTACTGTCATCTCTTCAATCCAGCAAAATCAGACTATAAACTATAAATTATTATAAAACTATAAATTATTGCTTTAAACTTGCTTTTGCTTATTTTTTAACCCAAAATAAAAAGATGTGACATTAATCTTAAAGATTACAGGTGATTTGTACAGCTATACATACTGCACATACAGTAAAATTTACAGTATATATGCTCCACCCCTTTTAGAGATTACAAGCAACGATGACCGCGAGTACTTGACGGTCACAGAGAAGATTTATAAAAAACTGGGCAAACCAAAGATCTACAACCTGATCTCAGAGGAGATGGAGGAGTCAGAGAGACAGCAAGCTGAGCTGCTGTTAGAGCAGCAGGAGGCGCAGAGAGCTGCGGCTGAACTCCAGGAGAAAGAGGAGGCCCGGAGCAGAGCTCAGCGGTGGGAGGAGTGGGTGTGTTCCTGCCCGTCAATCATTCTTTTAACCCCGCCTCTGATAACTCAAGCGCATTGTGTGTTTCTGGATTGTAGAAACATGATTGAGCTTCGAAACATTAGCGGACCTGTTAGCAGATGTTTAATTAGCCTTCAGAAGGACGACGTAAACCTTCTAATGTGGCACAGAAGCAGCATAAATGTATTTACTGGAGCTGTCCCATTAAACTGTATCCCACGCTTGAGAAATGATTGTTGATTCTTATTCACAGCTGACAGAACACGATCAGAGGACATCAGTATCGCTTTAGATGATGCGCGTCACACGCTGACTGTTTGCTACACATTTTATGAAGAATCTTTACATAGCAAAACTTACAAACAGCTTAACTCTGTAATTTATTACATTAATGGCTAAAAGCATCTGCTAAATGCCTTAATGTAAATGTCTGTGTTTATAGAATCAGCGACTTGAGGAGCTCAGGAGACAAGAACATGGTCTACTGGAGTCTCAGTCACAACCTCTGAGGAACTATCTGATGACGGCTGTTATGCCCACACTGACCCGGGGACTTATGGAGTGCTATAGGACCAAACCTGAAGACCCTATAGACTTCCTGGTAGGTTGTTACCTCTAAAGAAGTTGTGATCTGTGTATTTAGTGGACTTTCTAAAACATTCACACAGTGTTTCTCACTGTATGTTTTTGCTTGTATCTGTCAGGCCGAGTATCTTCTCAAACACAACCCGGAGGCGTAATAAAACACGGATGTTTTTGCTCTGGGGTTTGGCACCAGACACCCTGTGTTGCTTTTTAGTTTCTTTTAGTTTCTAGAAAATCAGTCTTCAGATTTGAGCCTGTGATTATGAATAGCAGTCATTTTACTGTATGCACATTAAACGCTTAAAAAAAAAACTAATGGAGAAAACTCTCACTGTTTATTTACCTATGAATTTAACACTGGAAAACATTATAACCAAATAAAAGAAATAGAAGATAATTAGAGGCTTCAAATGTTACAAATGACACAATATGAGGCTACATTTTCATACAGCGTCATTTCATTAAGTAAAAAACACCGAATTGCATAAATACAATCTCACAGTTCAGGGTTTAAGAGACCAAAACAGCTTTGGACTTTGACAAATGTTAACAGCACAACCTAAAGTACAATGCAAAACAATTCTACTTAAAAAAAACACACACCAAGTGTGTAAGAGACCAATTTACCTTCGGCAATAACAGGACACTGAGGCATGAGGGATTATTTGGTAAACAGCAGTATACAATAAACTGAGTCAAATACAATGATAATGGATGTATGTGCGCCGGGGAAGCGAGCGTGTCTGACAGCGCACAGCTGCGGAGGTTTAGCCAGAAATATTGCCTGTCTGTAATATGGATGCTTGGGGTGGAAACTGTTTAGGATTTTGTTGTTCAGCACTTTTGATGCTTCTCAAACTTAATCCTGTTTTCTTAACATCGGCCCTTTGGCTCTGTACGTGTGCGTCACATTGAAGCAAACAGATGTGAATATTTATCTTTAAAATGTCCTGCATTATAATAACTTGTAATAACTATATATACTGTATACTACTATATATACTAACTATATATCTATGTCTTGTCCATTATAATAACTTATAATAACTATAATAACTCTGAATCCTACATAATGGTGATCGCCATTATATCAAATGCGCTTTGATATAATGTACGGAACGAGAAGATGATATTGTGGATGCCAGGTTTTTACAATATAACAGTTATAGATTATAATGTAAGTGTTTTATTACAGTCTAACTTGAAGTGTGTGCATTTGAAATGATGGCAGGAATTGGACCGATTAGTAACTCTGTCGCTAGATGGCGCTCCCACATAAGCAATACATCACATTAAGCCCATTAAAGTCCTTCCTCTGAGTTCACTGCATGCTGTACCCACACCAGTCATTTGTGTATGATGATATACAATATAACATATGTGTATATTAAACGCATTTGGCATTAAAAGCAACTTACAGTACGTTCAAACCATACGATTTACCATTATGCGCGTTCAATGAGAGTCGAACCCACAACCTTCGCGCTGCGAACGCGCTTCCGTACCCGTTAAGCTACAGAAACACTTAAATAGATGAAAGACATATTTTATAACTTTAATATGGTACCTAAATTAATATTTGCATCCCTGGACCAATGAAGCTTATAGAAGAAACATATACCTGCGTTTGAACTGTAGGTACAGACAGAAGTTCATTGGCTGAGTGTCTCCGTGGTTGTTAAAGCTCAACCCAAACCTTACATGCATAGAGGGGAAGAAAAAGTGTTTTGTTGCTTAGGAACAGTTGTGTCTGGGTCTCAGTGGGGGTCTCCTTGTGAATATCATTATTGTTCCCTTCAATCGACAAAAATGACACATTTTTCTTGTCTGCCAATATGCATCACTGGCTTGACTCATTGCAGGGCCTGTAATGTATTTTTATTGATCAGGGAGAGACGAGTCTGGATCATAACTTTATATATAACAATAATATTCTGCATGTCTACAACGAAAGATACAAAATACGAAAAACACACATTTCTTCTTGTTTCTTGTCTCCTCTAATATTTTCCACCCATGCAAAGTTTGAGAGTAAGTTTATTTCACTGTAACGCAAACACCTTAAAATAAGTTTATGTTTGTATATAAACTTATATTTACCTAAACAAACTAACTGCTTATACAGCAGTTACTCATTTTAGTTGTTTTGTTGGTTTCAGTATTTACATTAAACATTAATGCACAAACATAAACAATAAGCAGCTACAGGATATACGTGTTAAATAGCATAATAATGAAACATGTATATTACATGTATATAAGTTAATGCATGTTCACGTTAACATTGCAACTAACTGTAACTAAAACGAAGGAGAAACGGAGCATCGACTGGCGCCCGGCGGCTGCACGCGCGTCGGATCGCGTGCGTCTCGCGTTGACAGCAGTCAGACATACAGACACACGCGCGGCATCAACGCCGGGATCCCGGGCCGGAAATTCATCAAAACGGGAAACGCCTCCATGCGGAGCCGGTCACGTGTGTTTTGGAAAGTCATGGGAATTTTGTAGCGATTGACGACGGCTGGAAAAACAATTTTATCCATTATTAATGTAAAATGAAATCAGGATAAATGATAAATTCCCCATCGACAGCGTTTAAGGTCAAAGGTCTGAAAAATAAAATATTTAGTCACAAAAGTTCATCCTTAAACAATGATTCTGCATGTGAAACGTATTTTATTCATATTTATGTGAAACACCTAGTTGAAATGAAATGTGTTCAACTGGAATGATGTTTGGAAAACTTGGTAATATCTCATGGGAAAATACACATGATGTGTCACATTAAAGCGAGAGTTAAAATCTTTCATAACTGTCAGGTGGGGGCAAGTTGTCACACATTATAAATGCTGAAACTTTATGCAGATTGTTAATTGTTTCCCAATGGCTTAAAATATGACATTTGTTTGCATGCTACTGTACCTTATTTATACCCAAGTTTCATAACAAGCCAGGAAAAGGTGACATTTTTCCATTATGGCCCTATACAGTGTCTCACATAGTGTTACTTCATGGTATGTGTGGTATGTCAATACAGAAACTGACTTTTAAAAATGTACCCACCCTGAGAAATATTTACTGAAACAAAACTTGTGACAACTAGCCCCATTCTGCCGTAAATAAAAATATACATCATGGAAAACAGGATGCGATATCCTCCTGTCAATTGTTACCAGGCGCTCGCTAACAACTGTCCAATTTCTGGGGCTCAGCACTGAAAAATGTTTGACATTTTATCTTTGAGCGCAGCCGTACCGACCGCATCACTCCGAGCGGCTGTGCATCTGTTCCCAACATCCTTCCGATCAGGTTTCAAAGTCTGTTTGTTCCAGAGCTGCGGTGGCTTGAAGCTGGCTGGGCGGCGTTCAACACGGAGTTGGTGAGATGGAAGCCTTTGTTAAAAACATCAGGTAGATCGTGGGGGGGCTGTTGGCACAGCAGCGGTTGCCCCCATGCTGTTCTGTCAATCTGCCCCTGCCCCGTGCCGGGGAAAGAAGGGGGGCAGACACCAGGGGGCCCAATCCTCCATGAGACCCAAATCACGGCAGACGAGGAAAGATCGTCCCTGGCTAAATACAGTTATCCCCCTTCATGTGTCAATCAAGGAATCTTTGAGTAATTTGGGATTTGCTAAGAAAAGCATTCAAATCTTGGAGCGTTGAATACTGTCGTTTTTGATATGCAATGCGCCTTGTTGATGAACAATTCCCATTTCTTCTGCTTCTTATTTTAGAATGGCTTTTTGATTTTGGAAAAATATCTTCAGTCTGGAAACGATTTTTGTATTTTCTTAGAAGATTTAACTAGGTAAACACCATTAACTGTTAATAAATTAATGGCATGTGTTGGAGGAATTAAATATAATTGATAACCCTCCCAACACACACACACAAACATACGCACACACACACACAAGCATGTGCACACGCATGCACAAACATGCACACACACACACATGCACACACACACACACACACATGCACACACACACACACACACACACACACACACACACAAACAAACATACGCACACACACACATGCACACACTCACACAAACACACACACACACACACAAGCATGTGCACACGCATGCACAAACATGCACACACACACATGCACAGGCACACACACACACACACACTAATTACAAACCAAGTAAGGACATTTAAATCAGATTTACAAACTCAATCTTTCTGTTCAAACTCCCATTTACTGCATTTCTCAAACTGAGGTTGTTTTTAATTCACCAAACAAATTCTTAATTACCTTAAATTTAAAGACACAGTTTGTCATGGTACAGCAGATGGCATTTTGTCTGTGTTTCATAAAAGCCACCTATAGTTCTGATATAACACCTTCTCATGTGAATTCACAACGTAAACCTTAAAAAAAACATTCCTAACATGTTTCTCCAGCGTGACACGTTTCTTTGTCGCTGGCTACTGTTGAGCAGCGCATGTAAACTAAAGCCCCGGCTGAGGTAGATCTCAGCTTCTTAAATTTAACATATGTTCTCCAACCCACACATTGTGATTCTCCTCGCCGGCGGTAAACGATACACGCGCGAGAGAGTTTGAGGCGCTCCGCGACGTCGTCTTGTCATCGGGACGGCGATACGCTACATTAGCAGACGCGGGCAGGGAAGAGGCCTCGTACATGCGTGTGAATATTAGGAAAGATGGAACCGAGCAAACAGGATTTAGAGCACACCTATGTATCAACACAGATTTAGTCAGAGTCACCCTCGAGGGACGTGAAGAGAGATGGAGAGAGAGAAAGCAGAGGCTTCCGAGCAGTTCTCTTCATTTCCTGATGAATCGTGTTGGGAGTGGGCTTGGAAAATTGCTTTATGGAAAGTGGAGGAAGCCTCAACGGGAACATTAGACAGGAAACAGCAGGAGGGCCACTGTTTCATTAGGGAGAGAAGCTTGCGCTTTATTACAAGGATTTGGAGTTTTATGGTTATCATTATATGCAATAGAATTATTATGCTTATATGTCTTCCAGCCAGCTGTTTGGGTGGGGGGGCGGGTCGGGGAGAGTGGGTGTGGTCTCGGTGCGCTCGGTTGGGTCTGGAGAAGCAGGCCGCAGGGACGTCTGCTTGGTGGCGGCGGCGTTCTCCACGCACAGGGAGGAAATCCTCCGCAGGAGCGTCTTCTGAGTCTCAATCAGGAATTCTTCCTGTGAACAAAAAGCAAAAGCGTTTTAGTTTATATTTAACATTTAAATCCACAACATTCTATTGTTCCTATTTTTCATCACCGTTTGACACAATTTTAACATTTGTTAGCGAGGACCTAACATAAATTATTATAAAAAAGTAAAAAACAACTTCTACTCACTGGCATGTTTAATTTAAAGATTTCAGACAGGCTAGCGATATCAAACAAGCATTAAAAGCTTTATTTCTCCCTTTAAAGCTTTCTACAAAACCACATTTTCTCCAGCACATGAACAAATACATGGTTTGGTAAGACATTGATGACACAATGATGACTGGATGAAAACTTCACGTTCCTTTACAGAAAATATCCAGCTATTTTTTTAGATTTATTTAGAACGCTTTACTCAGTGATTGCTATCAGGATGTAAGGAGACCAGAAACGTTTCAGGGAAAACGTCAAGCTCAAAAATAAAGAAGCTTCCAAAAAACTCATGGAGGGAAGGATAGTTGGCACACGGACAGCGCTCGTGAGATATGGCTTCCATCTCATAAATTATCACCAGGGACGACTGGGCGTCCAATGCCACCGTGTGATTGGTAACGGGGCTAAGAACAGGCCCCGCCTGGAAACAGCGCTGTTTCCCGGTGCCAACCTCCCGACCCCAGCGGAGCGCTGTGGCGGTCGCTATGCTGCGGTGTACCTCGCAAGCTGCCCACCCTCCCTACCGGGCGGCCCGTCTGCAACAGAGCAGTTAATAAAGAGATTGATTATCAGCCTGTCAGGAAGTGACAGTTGGACAGAGCTGCTCCCCATGAATGACAGAGGGCACGCACCGCTCGCAGCATCCAGGAGCGCCAGAACCACCGGCACCTCCGCACCGTGCCAACCTTGCTGCAGGGTGGAAGGGCCCCGCCGCGAACACAGCCATCGCCTTCTGGAGCAGCAGCTACGCGGCTGCTGACTTCACTTCCTGTGCCAGAGTCAGAGTTCAGCGCCGCTGCCGCCGCAGGATCTGAGCGTGAGCGACGCGCAGACGCACGCTGCATACTGCAGTCAGACACTTTTCTGAGGTGAACGTACTGCACATTTACACTGTACGTGTTGAACAAACATCTTGTTTATTAACATACGCCTTTCATGAATGCATTTATATTTATAACATTATTGTTTGTTTCAGGTATAAACATTCAAACTTAAAATATGAAAATACATAATACAAATATGAAATATTATTACAAAAAATGTAATAATGTATTGAAATGGTGAGCATGAACATTTCAATATTTATTGTGCACAAATATATTTATACACATTTTATGCAAATTATGATTCATAACTATTCATAATTCATAAAAATACAGATATGACATCAGTTCTATTATGACCAACAATTTTTAGAGATACAGAGAATAAAAAATCTCTATATTTTGTAAAAGTATACAGGGTCAAAAGTTTATCACATTTAAATGAACAGTGAAGATAACCAACAGCAATTTTACTATAATAAACATGTTCAACAATGGCACTCAGTAATGCTAAAAGGTTCATAAATAAAACAAGTATCAGTTCCAGATCAATCGCTTGTTTTTCTTCATTTTAGGTCATTTCTGATACAATCTCCTGCTAAAAGAATCACTGTGATCATTAGATATATTTTCCACAGTTGGAGGAAAAGCTTGTTGGCTTTCCGCCCATGTAAGGGTGAACGCACGTATATCTCAAACATATTTTCATTTCAGTTTTAATTATCGTTGTTTCTCGTCTCCTCATACGTGTTTGTTTGTTCTTTTTTTAGCTGGTTATCTGTATGTATCGATGTATAGTGACCTCTGTGAGTAAACAGAACTGTTGACCCCCTCAGCCTGTTGGACTAGCTGGATGGTGAGACCATATGTTTGGATGCTTACGGATTAGCAACAGTGCATTAGCGAGACAGAAGTGGTTTCCTTCTAATTAATGATTTAGCACCTCACAGGTACTGTGCGCACACACACACACACACACGCACACACACGCCTCATCCGGCCTGCTTTGTCAGTCCCTCCGAATGAAGGGCTGTCTGTGCGCTGTGGCAATCTCATGTCTGACTTTGTTTGAAGTCACTCTTGTCTTCCTCCTGTGCCGCGCGGCTGTCTGTTGGTCGCGTCCCCCTTTTTTAATGAAACAGAAGCGTTAATAGAATCACTGGGAAAAGCAGGTGATAAAAGTCGATCCGTCGAGCGCGCCTGTATCCTGAGTTGCGAGCGCGCTGTTCAAACACAGCATTGTTCAAAGACAATGCATGCAAAAGACACACGGCTGCCGAAGGAATAAAAAAGAGAGAGAGAGGGGGAAATGGAAAAAAGCTGCTCCCTGTCTTCAGTGAGATCAAAACAACTCCAAGGTAAAATATACAATGAAGGGCTCCCTGATCTGACCAGCATCTCAGATGAGAGGAGAATGCAGACATCCTGACACACACACACACACACACAGAGAGAGATACATGAACAGGGTGAACATCAGGTCTCTCAAAACTTTGAGATGAAACACTTGCGTGTAACACACTCTATTTGGGCCTCATGAATGCATTCATGGAACACTGTACATGCATTACAAATGTCAAATTAACGTCTGATGGAAGCAATATTTGCCTGTTTATGATATTCTGAGCATATGAAATGACCCTCAAAGAGACGAAAATATACTAAATCATTCATTCACGCCGGGCCCGAGAGGTAAACGCGCACGATTCAACGTGTTGATTTCAGACAATAAAGATATCGCGTTCCGACTTGACAACGTGAATGAATTTTGGACACATTCCGAGGCATGTTTTCCAAACGTCACCCCAGGATATCTGCGATCAAGTGCTTTTTCTCGTACATCGACAGTGCAAGTTGTCATTTTCTCATTGTGGGAAAAAAAACAGAAGTCTCTTTCACACTTCATTGGGCATCACAGAGATCAATACGTGCGGCGGTAAGAGGAATAACTATCGCCACGGAGCAGGAGTGTCTTCAAAAGAGGCACCAGGGAGAACAAAAAAAAAGAGGAGGAAAACGAAAGGCGTGTTTCAGGCGTGAGGAGGCGACACAGATGGACAAGAACCTTTATGGTGAAGCTGGCTCTGTGCCACCTGCCCAGACTCCCTTTGTTTGCCAGGCTACTAAACTAATAGAGATAAAACAGGTTCCTGCTGGCCGGGAATTATAAAGTCATTAACGAACACAAATAAGGAGAATGAAGGGGAAGGGAGAGCAGGCCGTTTCGGACCGGCTGAGTCTGAGAGGTGAGTTGGATTCTGGGAGTTCAGACTGAAGCTGAGTGTGTAAACAAACCATGAGGGCATGTGAGACGCCACAAGCTAGTTCTGATAGTTAGTGGTTTTCCATAACAATGATGATGTGAAATACTTGTGAAGTTAGCATGTCCAGTAGTGTGACTGTATCCTGTCTGTAACTATATGCTGAGAAGCATTAACGATTTTTTATTTTATTAAAATATTTTTATAAAAATATTTTGATTTTATCTATATAGATTTCCAAACATGTTTTTGTCATTAACTGTAAAAAACTGTTTTCTTAAAGATAACATTACAGATTATTTAACACAAACTACAACAGCATGATTAAATGACAAATAATCACTATCTGGAAGACCTAAAATAACATGTTACTTATATCATTTCCTAAAATGTATGTTTGATTAAAAATAATATCAGATGATGGACGTGTGTCAACACACCATATATACAGTTACTCAAAAGTGTGATGAACTACCAGCAGTTATTTTTGGGATGGAAATATCGTGGAAAAACAGTAACAGTTTTTCCCTGTCTGCTCAAACAGGCATTCATTTCTTTCTTTGTTTTCCATTTATTCCCCCTCTAGAATCTTTTAATTTCCTTGTTCTCTTTATCTGCGCAATAGATCTACAGCAGGTCTATCTGTCCCTGGTGTAATCTCAATATTATTTAAGGTAGCCGCTGCACAATGCCTGTGAAAATGGGAGTCATTTAAGCTTTCTCCCTGAGCTGCGGTCCTGGCAACTAAACTAGCTCATTTGTTCACTCTGCATTCCCTTGGACAGCCTTATAAATGGAGGCACTATCCAATTATTACAGGGGATAAAAGTAGAGCTCCAGCAAACCATAGCAGAATCTATTACCAGCCAGAGTTTGTGTGTGTGTGCGTGTGTGTTATTTCTCTACCATTGTGGGAACATTTGGTAGGAAAACTGGGAAATTGGGAAAGGGGAACTGATTATTAAACATACTAAATTATGCTTTTTGAACATTTAAAAATGCTAAGTTTTCTGTGAGGTTTGTACAAAATAAAAATTGTAATGTCTATGAAAAGTCCTCACAAAGCATAGAAAGTGAATGTGTGTGTGTGTGTTCTTGGTTTTCCACCATTGTGGGCACCAAATGCCCACACAAAGATGTTAAAAGTCACACACACCTCAGTTGTAGAGACCACCCAGCGGCCCCCACAAAGAAAATTGATTATAAAAACATGATGCTTTCCCTATTGGGAAAGCTTGGGGGGGTAGAATCTACAGTTTGTACAGTATAAAAGTCATGTCTAGTCAGATTCCCCACCAAGCATATGTATATATGTGTGTGTGTGTGTAAAACAGACAGGCTGTACCCACATGCCTCAAACGCTACTCAACACAGGGCAGGTGACAAAACACTGAGATCTAAACACACAAACTTTCACTGCCATGTTTTCTCTTACGATGTCCTGGAATAAATCATTATGACACCTAATCTTTAGCTTACCTCAAATATTATGGTTTCTTTATTAAAACCCATATTATCCTACAGTTTGCCCAGGAGAGCTACACTGACGCTACCCTACAAAACAAAACAAAAAGCAGTGTCATGCCATGCTACACTTGTTCATGCTAAACAAATAAACACTTATATTTTATATATTTGATTTATTTTAAGGTTTGCTGTAGTCTAAAAGTTGTCTGGGTGTGTTTGTGAACATGGAAACTCCTGATTGGCTGAGGAATCGTAACATCATCACATGTAGCTGCTTTGGCTTGATATTC
This sequence comes from Yasuhikotakia modesta, assembly GCA_036877545.1. NCBI lineage: Eukaryota > Metazoa > Chordata > Actinopteri > Cypriniformes > Botiidae > Yasuhikotakia > Yasuhikotakia modesta. Next base: position 8,196 of record JBAJNP010008114.1, on the reverse strand, counting down.
AGGGATGAAAACGGGTTACTTTGGAAACTCTCTGATAATTGGCTTCTTAAAAGCATCTCATTTTTAACAATGTCACTGTGGCTGGTGGATGACAATTAATCTGTTTTACAGTGTTTTCTTGGCATCTGTGCCAATTACTTTATATGCTAATATATGTAAATTACTCAACATTTGAGATGCCAGGAAAAACTATGCTTGTATTGTATATTATTTTTAATGCGGGCGATGCAATTTGAGCCTATTTTAAAAGATGCTATTTTACATCTTTAATATTTAGCATTTTTTCTATTTTTGGATAAGGCTTCCACGAAAACCCACATAAACACATCCACGAAAGTATTATGGAATCAACACTCGTAAACGTAATTCGAAAGTTTTCATAAAATCATTTCAGACACGATCGGCTAATGCGTGGTGGCGAACGGGCTGTTTGAAAGCGTCGCTCTTGCTTGCATCATTTCTTTGTTTACCGCCGTGACAATGAGAATTCTTGTCAGTCTGTGTATGAAAACAACGTCAAACGCGTTCATTTCTCACTTGAACAGCCAAACTGCTTTTTACACTCACCATCCAGTGTATTTAAGGCCACATTCTGAATTTGTCATTATTTCAGCACATTAATATTGTTTCTTTATCTTCTCTTTTCTCCTTTCAGTTAGAGCGAAGTGGATAATGACTCCAGCACTAAGTAAATGTTAATGAATGCACTTTGCCATCTGACTGGGTCTTTTCTCTTAACATAAATAGCTATAATTACCAACATATTCTCTCTCCCTCTCTTTCTCTCACACACACACACACACACACACACTATGACCTGCATCAGAAGTGTGTTCTCTATTGTCCTGTGTTGAGTCAAGCTTCCTCTTAGACTGTAGATGTCACTATTGTATACTAAATGGATACACAAATCCGTAACCGTGGAGATGATGGATGCTTAATATTGGAGAAATTAATATGGTTTAAAAACATCTTATGATATGAAAAATATATTAGAAAGATGGTTATGGACAGGGCCATGTGTTTGCTAATATACTAAAGCAATAGTTTCTAAATTAATTTAATGATTTATACACATTACATTTTTATACTCTAAATACATAAAAATAGACACAGGCCTCTTCAGAGGTTGTAAAAAATATTGTATCTGCATTAATTAACTGTGTTATCCTTTTTATCCTGTGCAAATTATCCCAGAGTTCAAAATTCACTATTACTTTTCATTTTAATCACTGTTCCCTTGTCTGTTTGATGATTGACAAATTATCATTAATTAAATCCATGTAAAAATAAATACAATTAATACAAGCTGCAAAAAGCAAAGGTCATAATTTAGCGTGTTAATATCTTTTATCGAGACATTAATTCCAGTTAAAACTAAAAATCCTGTGACAAGGCACCAATCAAAACTCATTTTTCAGAGGCTCCACAAAGCTACATTCACAGAACTCACAATATATTTAACAGAACATATACAACCTCATGTGCAGATCAAAACCTACTTATTCCACAATAAATGGCAGGTTTTTATTTTATGAAAGACTGATAGATCGAACTTCTAAACTAAATAACGTAGAAACCTTTGTGTGGAACGGCAAAAATAATTATTTGTCTCACAACACATTTTCATAATTAGCACATATTATTCACCAGGAACACAATGAACGCACAATATGATAATTACCATAAGTACACTCATATTGGAAATGTACCACAAATGTGACATTGTGTCAAAATAAACTTATAGCGCTAAAGATGATGGCCTCATTTCTGAACACCCTCATAAACATATTTCAACAGACACACGACGGCTGGGTTTTATGTTTTAGTGGGACATTCCTTAGACGTCTTTTTTCTGCTGTGCAAACTGTATGTTTTATCACCCTAACACTAACTCTACCCCAAAACCATCACAGAAAACCTGCTATTTTATATATATTCAAAAAAAATTCTTAAGTATTTTTTATACGTGTGTTTCCTCAAAAATGTCACAAGGTCAAAATTTACTGGTATTGCTATATTTGTGGGGACATTGGGTCCCCATAACGTCTTAAACAGCAGGACCACACACACACACACACACACACGCACACCCACACACAGTGAATCATTTGAATATATCTCCCTTGTCAGTGCTGTGGAGGGCAGCAGCCAGTCTCGCGAACCCGGCTGGTTCAAAAATGTATCTTTCAGGCGTTTATTATCAATTTGACTTTATCTTCTCTTTACCAGAGGTGTGAAATCTCAACCTCATACGTGTAATTAAGGTGGGCCGCGGTGCTTAAGAGGGGCTTGATTTGAAGCGATTACCAGGGGCGAGAGCTAAAAGTACACCGCTGTGACCTCAGGGCAGTCTGGAGAACTACAGGCTGAATCCACGGCTAATTTAATTGATCTCCTCAGCTTTACATTTAAATATCATCACCGTGGCGATGAGATGCTGATAGACTTTCTTCTCGCGTGCGGCTGAGAGGAGATTATTCACCGTTACGATCTGACCTGACGGCTCAGCTAACAAATTTAGGTTGTAAAAATGTTTCCATAACGTTTCCAATAAGTAACCAAAAATATTGTAAAATGTTGAAAGTTCTAAACACCCAGTTTTGTAGACTTTGCATCAACGTTGCTGTCTTAAAAGAACATTGTTTTTTACTTTTTCCACTAGCTATTTAAGAATAACATTAATGATATACATTGTTAGATATACATTAGATAACATTAATGATATACATTGTATACAAAAACATTCTACTAACATTACTGAAAGGGCTTCTGATAACTTTAAGATGCTTTTAGATAACGTTAGCCAACGTACTGAAAACGTTCACTATTAGCTGGAGGGGGGTTTACTTTCTAATAAACTCCTGTTGTTTATTCAGCCTAAGATGTCTGATACATCAATCCCCTCATTTATGACGATGCTCTTCTGTGATATTAGAATTGCAACTGTGTGGGTTGCAGCCGTTGTTGCAACATGCAACATGCGCAAATATGCATGTTGCTTTAAATGCACATGCAGGTTTACGACATTCAAGGAGGGAATCGCAAATGGCAAACTTTTGCAATTGACATGCACCCCGTTCCGTGCGAGGGGTGAATTCACAAAAATAAAAGAGAGAGCGACCAAAACTGAAGCTCAAGAGGCGTGCTATTGCATTTGAATATAAAAACAGAAGTGAAACACTGCCTGTAATTCAAAATGCATTCCCCTCTGCTCAGCTATGACAATAACATCCAATCATTCAAAAGGGGGGCATTGAAATTCCACATTAGGGGAGAGCGAGGAAGACAGAGAGGTAAGAGAGGAGAGAGAGAATTTAATAAAAGGACGAAGATGTAGACGAGGAGATAGGAGTCAGGGAAAATACAAGAGGAACAGTAGATGTTGGGTGCGTCTTAATCTGCTCCCTAGTTCACTAGTAAGTGCACTGCCTAGGGCTCTGTCCTACTGTCAAAAATTGTTCAAGTGTATTTGCTACCTTGAAATTCCCAGAATGCACCACAAAAGCCCCTGAGCACTGATTGGCTGCTCACTAGTTCTCTACAAGGAATGTTGTCACGTACTTAAGACTCTCAAACCATCAAAGTGTAAACTTAGGAAGATTATTCTTCTGTTTCTAAAAGACATTTTGTCTTTAATTATTTCATCCCTAATGTGCATGGAAAGGAAACATTCCTGCAAACTTTTAAGTATTATACAGGAATTAGAGTTCTTGTAAGAAGTAAACACCTCCCCTTTATTTTCATTGTTTATTTTCAGTTACGTATGTTCTGCAGTTTCTAATCTACTATTTATATTGTATCCATTTATATTCTATCACTTTATTATATGTTTAATATCTAAGCGCCATTATGTGTATGTTTTGCTGTGTTGACAAGTGCATATCTTATAATGGCACGGTACCGTTTAACAGCCACAACAAACACGAACAATGACACAATAATGCTAGCTTCCTAAAACATGCCACTCTGTAATCATATCACAGGTAATTAAATCATCAACGTGCAAATGTATGTAGTGATTTAATGACCACAATCATGACACACATATTTACGTCAAAGGGAAGCACAGTAAGACGTGGAATGAGACGTCTGCGCTAGCAGTACTAGCCCACATGGCGTGGGGCGTCCTCTCCTCCAGTCTTGCTTGGGCTGATTTTAATGAGTCATTTCGATGCACGCTATGAAGATTACGTGCTTGTGACGGCACAGAGCCATCTGTAAGGTAGTCGAGCGGTCACAGTAACCGTCTCACGCTCTCCGTCACAGGCAGAAAAGCCAGGACAAGGTCACCACAGGTGGAACGTTTAGCACGGTGACAGAACGCGGACTGAAACCGTTTCCAAGAACCCACTTCTCGAACCCTTCAGGGGCTTTGTTTGTATTTTCCTCGAGGTGACTATTTTCTTTCGATGTTTGAGATCAAAGGAGTATTTTTGTGAGAAATGAATCATTTTCCTTTCTTTGGAAACGCTGTGTGCCAATTTAGCTTTGCGCGCTGTTCCAGGTGACCGGATAGATGAGATGTTATGAAAAAGTTATGGTTTGAATTCCTTTCAAAGCGATAAACTAGCCTCAATGTATATATGGAGTGTTTTTCAAGCGCTAAGTGGTGTCAAGGATCTCCAGGCAAGCTGTAAATCAAGGGTGCACCTTGGCTATTTACAGCAAATTATACACCATGAATGATTCAGTGATTAGAAAGATTCTGGCATTCATTATTTTCACAGGGTCTGAAGGACTTAAACACTGTTAGCTCTTAACGCAGTACAAATGCCCGAAACCTTGAGGAAGAAAGACTGAATCAGAGAAAGGAATGTATTTAAAATATCAGCTTAGATGGTTATTAATACCACTCCACACTTTAGAACATCCTTATTAGAACCGTGCAGGTTTCTGTTGGTAAGACGGTTGCTTGCGTCTCACTTAATGTGGAAAAGTAAAAAAAACAAAAAGTCATTTTTACCCGCCTGCATGCAGGCGGAAGGTAATTATTTTTTTCTTTTCTGGTAGAGGCGCGATTAAAAACATTAAAAAGCGAGTAAGACAACGCATGTGCGCGAGCGCATACAAATTGCATCTGATTAGGTCCTGACTGGGAAGATGTCTGTCGTAATACCTCAAGTTTTAAAAAAGCGCACCGTCCCGCTCGTCAGGTGTTCATTTGAATACGCCGAGCCGAATCACTCGTTCTGTAATTGATCCCTGGGGGACGGGGGATGTCTGGGCCCACCAAAACTCACTTTCCCACCAATTACCGATGCGGTGTCGCTCCAAAAACAGAATCAGAGCACGCATCACATTCAGAACCCCTGAGCAGCCAACATGACCCCACAAACACAAGACTCAGCAGAAGAAAGATGAGCACAACACACTTTTATCTTTATATTTACCAGCGTTTAACAAGTAACTCTGCACTTAATGAATGGATATATAAACATAAAAAAATATTATATATATTATATAAAATATATATATATTTACACATTCATACATATATACACACACACATATATATACACACACACACACACACACACACACACACACACACACACACACATATATATGTGATATATGACACACACACATATATATATATATATATATATATAAATAATTCAATAATACACCTTTACTGAAGACAACAGATCTTTAAAAGTCTCTAACGTTCTTACAGAAATGGAAATCAAACACTTTTTTAACATACTTTTTAAAATTTAACACAAAATTGTATTTTTCATTATATAGTTACAGTTTGACCAAAGACAAGAAAACAAGAAGATATGAGACTTATGTCAGAAATTGATTGGCTCCTAAAAAGTGCCAGGCCCATATAAGAGTCAGCAAGCACAGCTGGGTGGGCGTGGTCTCTATGACTGGCGGTAAAAGGGGAGGGGTTAAAAAGTAGGAGGGCTTGGTGACATCATCTGAAAAAGAAAGCTGTTTTAAAGGCAGATCAATTATTACAGTATAGTTTAATGAAAAATAAAGACAACATTTGATATTATTTAAAGTAAATGTAGTTTAATGGTGACTTTTAATGGTAACTTAAATCTTTCTTTCTAGACTGATGCACTGTTTAAAATGCAACACTAAAGCAAAAGGTGACAAACACACAAATGGCCAGCGTGAATCAACAACAAAACAGATGTTAGCGCTCACGTGCAAGAGTGTTTGGAGGGCATTATTTGCCTGTAGGACGTGGCAACAGTAACCGCCTCAGACCCGAGGCTGCAGTGATGGAGTGGCTGAGAGTTAATTACTGATTACCTCTGGGGCCGCTCACCTGTGCGCCCGTCATTACCTCGCACCCACGCCAGACAGGTGCCATCCCTGGTTGTCCGCCACGCTTGTCTACTGTGGCATAATGCCCTGGCCAAGGTCTGCAGCCCTTTCATTGGAACTGCGGGATGTGTGGCAAAGCCCAAACATCTAGCACTATCCGGCCAGAGGTCAACTTCTCCTTCTCTCATTCTCCTCTCTGCTGAGACCGAATCTGGTGTCTTGGCGTACTCAGTACAGACGTACGCCCACCCCCCAACACACACACACAGACTTCTGGCTCTCTCTGGCCTGGCCTGAGGATGCGAGCGGGGAAACAGCTGGCCAACGACTGCCCGCTTGGACAAGGCAGCTCTAGAGCATCAATAGTGGTGCCCACCACACCAGCTGATCCTCTCCCAGGGTCCCTGTCACGATGATGTCTTCATCACTAACCGGAGCCGACGCCCGCTCCTGGCAGCAACTGGAGGTGACAACAAATCCAATTATCTCCCCTCCATGGAGCCCAGGCCGCCCGTGCCGGTGTGACAGAAAGGACGGGAACAGGCAATGCCCTGCCCACCGAACCCCTACACCCCCCTCACACACACACTACTGCCCCATCACTCCAGTCGTAAGGACAACAGGACACACATAGGGCTCCTGTGGTTGACACAAGCAACACATACAGAGAGAGGGAGAGCGAGAGATATTGAGTTACGTGACTCAAAACCACTGACACATCACAGCACAAATATGTCTGCCTGAAAGTGTTTGTTTTTCGGGCCGGCTTTATAGGACACCGGTTCTCAAATGGTTGTGCTTCATGACCCAATTTACATGTGGAGAATGAACACAGAAGCAAAATCGTTTAACTCAAAACGTCCCTCAAATACAAAAACTATATTATTATTAAAAATAATATTAAAATAACTCTAACTAAATTAGTTAGTGCATTAGCAAACACAAATTAACTATGAACAATACTTCTACAGCACTTACAAATCTTAGTTCATGTCAATTTCAGCAAGTTTTTTTTAGTTTGGATTAGTTAATGCACAGATAACATTAACAAGGATAACCTAACATTGACAAAGATTAATAAATGCTGACACATTGTTTTAAGTATTGTTAGCTCCAGCTAATGCAATAACTGATTTTATCAAAACTTTATTGCAAAGTGTTACCAAATATTTCTTGAAAATACAACAATTATCAAGAATCTGAGAGAAGCTCAGATCTTGTCGTCTGTGATGTCACCGTTATTTACACTGACTGCTCTGGATGAGGCTAACAGGCCAGGAGATGTTACTGTTAATGTAATTTCATTATTTTTAGTGCACCAAGACAAATTAGCCAATCATAATCCTGTCCTGATCCTGTCGTCAGTCACGGTGGCTCGTCATTGACACAAATGTCCCACCGCATAGTTATATATAACCCACAGCTCACACAGAAGACACAGACCCACAAACCGACTAAATGCATGCTGTGCGCTAACCTGATTTCTGATGTGCCCTGAGTTCACCTGGATAAACCAATTAAACATCCATAAACAAAATGAGTTTATGGTGGATGCATTAGTGGTGCTTTAAACGCTTTGATAAAAAGACGTATTGATTGATTATCAGTGTTTATAGGTCATCTTCACCTCTGATGATCAGAGAGAGAGAGAGAGAGAGAGAGAGAGAGAGAGAGAGAGAGAGAGAGTGAGAGTGAGTACACAGATCTTCCAGTAGTACACAGTACTAATCTGTCCAGTCAGAGTAGGTTAGGAATCTGGAATTTCTTTCCTTAACAAACAAGCAAACACACATCACCAAACTTAAACCTAAAGCATCTGGTCCACAGTGCAATTTATATAAGTAAGAACGGTTAACTTAATTCAAATAAAGTCGTTCCAATAATCCTCAAATAAAAAAACATGAAATC